>PVKU01005005.1:0-132517 GCA_004027475.1 Anoura caudifer
CATCCGAATTATAGGGGTACCAGAAGGGGAAGAAGAGCAACCAGTGGAAAACTTATTTGAACAAATAATAAAGGAGAACTTCCCCAATCTGGCAAAGGAAATAGTCTTCCAGGAAGTCCAGGAAGCTCAGAGAGTCCCAAAGAAGTTGGACCCGAGGAGGAACACACCAAGGCACATTATAATTACATTACCCAAGATTAAAATGAAGGAGAGGATTCTAGAAGCAGCAAGGGATAATGGGACAGTCACCTAGAAAGGAGTTCCCATCAGACTGTCAGCGGATTTCTCAAAAGAGACCTTACAGGCAAGAAAGGGCTGGAAAGAGGTAGTCCAAGTCATGAAAATCAAAGACCTACATCCAAGATTGCTCTATCCAGCAAAGCTGTCATTTAGAATCTTTATCTCTTCACTTTCTTCCTCTTCCCTCTCAACCCTTAACTTCACAAGTCTGGTTGACTGCAGAAGTAGATACCAAGATTGGAAGGCATGAGTTTCACCTTTCTTTGCCACATGGAAGAGAAAATAAAAGGCTCTTTTTTAAAATCCTCCACATAGAAAGCAAACCAAAGGCAAAACATATTTCTCTAATCTTATCATTTAAGTTTCTTCTAAAAACGTTTATTGGGAGACAGGTAAGATTAAGTACAAATGTGCAAGTATAAGTACTTCATGCATTTAATTCACATTGTAATAGCACACTTTGATAAAATACAATTGGCACAATTAAACACCCAAGTCCAAAGCAAGTAATTAATTTGTCCAGACATAAAAATATCTAAATGCATAAACTTGTGTTTTCTAAGTCTTCTATTTTATAAACAAGGAATATTAAGATCCTTTCCTTAGTTATTTTTAAGTTGGAGAATTTCAAAAGTAATAATTTACAGTTTACTTTAACCTTGTAAATGAGCAGGGGACATAAATTGTAACTACGGTTCATCCTGCCAGAATGAGGAAACTGGTTCAAAAAGATTCAGCCACATAAAATACAGGGCTGGATTATTGTGACATTAATAAAATGGTAAAGGCAAGCTTGCACAGCTAGCTGGCTGGAAGGCCCAGTGCAAGTCAAAGCCATTTGGCCCAGGCTGCAGTTCAGCACCACTGTGGCAGCTGTCCCCTGCAGCTTCAAAACCCAGAGGTGGCTCCGGGCCCTGCGGCTGTGGGGTTTGCCCAACAGCAGCCCAATCCCAGGAGTCTCCTCAGTAGGTGGTATCCACTTTGAGGTAGATTTGGAGTCAGAACAGTGGGGAAAAAAAGACGCGTTTCAGCTTCCCAGGGTCCAGAAATGGTCTGTCAGCTGTTTCACAACTACATCTACCAACTATCTTGGGGAATAGGGGCGCATTTATCTACACTTATGTTACCATGGATGCATTTTAAAGGGTTTTTTTAAAAAATAATAATAACAATAAACACTAAACAATCTGGAATTCTCAAAATAATCACATACCGAAGTTTATGTGGCTATGTGAATTCTTTGGAAATAATCATGCACATTATCATAGAAATAATTCCATAAATTTTTAAGTAATTAAGTCAGTCAATAAAAGCCTATAAAATTCATAACAGAATTGAGCCACAGGACTAAAAGAACGTATTTGTAAAACAGAAACAATATCACCTATGCCACAGGTCTATCTCATGTGCAGATCTTTCTCCTGAGATTTAGAACCACACACAGGTGACTTTTCTATTTGCCTCTCTCAGACACTTCCAATGAAACTAAACTAAATGTATCACGTTTACTGAATAAAACCTTGCCTTTTCCCAATGTTTTAATCATTGCATCACCATTCATGCAGTTGCCCAATCAAGAAATCTGGTGATGATAAATAATAGCTGGACTTTTGGGGGCGGTAGCTTTGTATACAGATAATCAAATTACAATGCTGCACACCTGGAAACATATAAATATGAGAGGGGAAGGAAGAAAGGAAGCAAGGAGAAAGAGAAAGAAACCTGGTGACCTCCTTATCACTCTCCAATCCAGTTCAGTAACAGAATCTTGTTGGTTCCACCTCCTGAACATTTTCCCAATCTGGCCCATTCCTCTCCCTCGCTACTGCTACAAACTCAGTTCTATTACTTCTCATCTTGGTAATGAAACCAACTGCTAAAAGTGGCCTGTCTACAGCCTTACATTCCTCCAATCTATTCTCCACATTGCAGAATGGTCTCTTTATGTAATATCAGATCAGATCAGATTATGCATATTCTTAAAATTTCTCAGTAGTTCCCCACTTTGGACCCATTTCCCTCTTCTGTTTCATCGCTTACAACTCCCTGCTCCTCATTCTGTACTGTAGACCTACTGAATGATATTGTTGCTCAAAAAGTTTCATTTAACAATATTTTTTATTTTTTAAATTATTTTAAAAAATATTTCATTTCTTTATTTTTAGAGAGAGAGGGGAAGAGAGGGAGAAAGAGAGGGAAAGAAACATCAATGTGTGCTTGCCTCACATGGTCCCTACTGGGGACCTGGCCCGCAACCCAGGCATGTGCCCTGACTGGGAATTGAACTGCGACCCTTTGGTTCACAGCCCGCACTCAATCCACTGAACTACACTAGGCAGGGCTCATTTAACAATATTTTTTAACACTCTGGTTTCTCTTCAGATTATATAAATCTTTCACCTTTTACTAAATATATTTTTAAAATTTTCTGTATGTTTTTTTCATTATCATTTATCCGCCTTATACCGTCATACCCTGCAATCACCACACTGTTGTCCATGTCCATGACTCCTTGTCTCCAGGTTTTTATACATGCTATATATTCTTTCCTCCAACCCCTTCCCTAGAGAGTCTTACCCTAGTCATCATGTAGGTATTAGCTTGGCCATTTGTCCCTCCACAGAGCCTTCCCTGAGTCCTCCCAAGGCTGGGTTACATACACTTTGGTGGATGTGGTCTCATCCTGCTTAGCCTGCTGTTTTCTCCATTACCTTCATACTTATTTTGTCTTTGACTTTATCCTGTGTTAGACTACCAGCACTGTGATGGTGGAGGCCACCCTGTATGTGGCAGCTAGCATGTATCTGGCACACAGTGGGTCTTAATAAATATTTGCTAAATAAGTATATTTATTGTTGTGAAAGCTCAAATGTGAACTTTTATAACATTAACCTTAGTCTGATTTAAAGTCTTGCTTGTTGGCAAGGATCAAAATATCATATACTCAAATCATGTTGATAAACTAGTATAACAGTTCAGTCAATTTCAAAACAATTTTCGCACTAAAATACACACTTTCAAAAGCCATATGAACTATAATGATGGTGTATAAAAACAAATGCCATTGAAATATGAAACATTTATTTCCCCCAATACTGTCTATCACTAAGGAACCTGCTATATAACTGATCTGAAAGTAACTGCATGAATAAAAATAATCCTCCTTCAAGATTATTTTACATGATGTCTTTCAGGACCAGCAGCTAAATGAGGCATTTGCAATACTGCCTATTGTTCTAGTTTTTAAAACTTTTGTAGAGATTTTAGGCATGGTTACAGGAAGAACTACTGGCACGTGTTAGTACTCTCTAATTTCCTTCCACCTCTGTCCTCAATCTGACCCGAGGTAAGGGTAAAAAGACAGGTTACCAGGGGAATAAAGGGATAATGAGAATACCAGAGTAAAGAGGCCTAATGTCTGATACACCATGCTCTAAGCTAGTTATCAAACAACTCAAAACTTCAATGTTCCATTATATTGAACAAATTTTATTTAATGTATTTAAAAAGACATTATGCCACATAAATAAAATTTAATTTCAATAAAACTATAAGCTTCAAATAAAGAGAAATATAATATACAGCAAATTTTATACTTTTTTTTTACCTGTTTTCCCGTTCATACATTTCCCTAGAGGCACTTCTAAGTTGATCAATTTCTTGATTAGTTTTCAATTTGATTTGTTCCAGTTCATCATGCAGTTTGTTTTCATATTCTGTTTTATAATGATCTCTGCAAGGAGTCAAAAGGAATATTTATGAATTTATTTTTGTAAAAGAAACAGATATTTACCCTTCATATAAGATATTAATATGTCAAACATGGTCTAAATATAATGCTGCTTGGAGACATAGCTATTACGTGTAAAGTTTCGTAATTCCTAAAAATACTGTTCCAACTAGTTCCAAGATTTTCTTTTAAACATTCTGTCCTTAAGATTTAGCCACTACATGAAATGTTAGTGAATCCATTTAAAATAATTATTCATCTTCAAAAATACTTTACTAATAGTTTTTACTGTATACGGCTGAACACTGACGCGTATGAAATGCCCTTAATTTAGGACTGTAAGCTGGTGTGCCATGGTTGACAGACAGATAACACAGGGTGGAGCACAGGCAGGTTTGGGGATGCAAGTATGCGAAGCATGGAATTTATTCTTGTATTATTTATTCATTATTGTATTATTTTCCATAGGAACAACTGTAAACCTACTTTTGCCCCACACTGTATTAAAAAATATAAAAACAAAATGACTCTAACTCACTCTTTAGAAAACTTTTCCTTTAAAGCACATCAACTAGAGCCACCGTGATCTCTGAGCAGAGTCACAAAGCATTATGCAGGGTATTCGCAGGCACAAGAACAGAAGAAAAATACCACAGGCTGGGGAAAAAGTTATGAATGTGTGAGTTCTTAAAGGATAGAATTTGTTTTAGTTTTCGATGTGCTGCTAAAAGTAAGTAACTCAGACATTATAAGGGCTACTCTGCTGGTAGAAAGGAACTGCAGTAGCTCGTCTGTCTAGTTGAAGAGAGAAGTCAGCATTGAAACCAAGGAGTCTGAGGCCAGAGCCTGCTCTTTAAACAGGATGCAGTGCTGTCTTCTCATCCTTCTTTTGTTTCCCATGGGAAAAGGTCAGCTTAGTCAGGTCCGCATGGTTATATTTTCTTTGAAAAGACACCTCTATAGAGATACTTACATATTTTCCGTCCAAAACATTTACATAGTATGATCTTAGTCAGAAATAAAATAAATAAAAAGTTACAGTATATGTATGTACCATACCTAAAAGAAACAAGCTTCTGATTGTTGGAAAAGCCAAAGAGTCTTTTTAAAACAATCAATTACAGTGAGAACATCTTATAAGGAAATATTATCTTAACATCATCCTATAGACCTTAACAAAAATCACTATTCCTCCCCAAAGGCAAGAGTTCCCTCAAAGAATCTGGTGTTAATTTATTTCTCTTTATATGGAAAAGAATGCAAATCTTGCCTGGATGCCACATATTTTTCATACATCTCCTCTCTAGCCTTTTTGGTTTCTTCCAGTTGAGCTTGAAGTCTTTCGAGGCGGTCCTCCTCATGGGCGCAGCGAACACTAAGCTCCATGTTTTGGCGATTGAGATATTCTTTATCCTTCTGCAGTAAAGTAACAGTCTGCTGCAAGGTTACCACCTGCACATGCACAGAGACAGCATTCAGAGTAACGTCATTTCTTTCATGCGTGCTTTCACTCACCACATAAAAAGGGCTAATTCTTACCTTGCAATTTTTCATCCAAACTCAGCTACTAAAGGCCCCCTTTTTTCTGGCAACTACATCAAAAAGGAAAAAATGTCCCACCCACGGTTCTGACCTATGTCCACAGTCACTGTACAATAAAGTACAAATGAACGGATAAGTTTACCTCTTTTGATAATTCACTTCTTTCTTTAGCCTGAATTGTGTGGGAGGCTTCAAGTATTTCATGTTTTCTCCTCAACTCAATTACTTCCTGTTCAAGAGCATCACGTTCACTAAAAAATTCAAATACATTCATTAGCTTGTTTTTACTAAAATAAAACTGAAATACATATATAAATTTTACATCCCTTTCACAATGAATATTTTTGAAGTGTTGCCTATGTTCCGGGAAACTGAACAGAGATACTAGCAGTGGGGCTTCAGCGTCATTCTATCCGCAATGCAACACCTGCTGTCCAAAGTTAGGACTCCATGCTGACGACCTGGTTCAGATACATACATATGAACGTATTATCTTTTTTAAAAGGTTGTATTTATTTATTTTTAGGGAGAGGAAGGGAGGGAGAAAGAGAGGGGGAGAAACATCAATGTGTGGTTGCCTCTCATGCACCCCTCCACTGCAGACCTGGCCTGCAACCCAGGCATGTGCCCTGGCTAGGAATCGAACTTGTGCCTCTGGTGTGCAGGTCCACACTCAATCCACTGAGCCACACCAGCCAAGGCTAAATTAATTATCTTAAAAACAAGTATGTAGGATTCTGGTCAAGATGACAGCATAGGTAAACTTGGTTCACTTCCTTGAACAACCACATCAAAATTACAACTAAAATATAGAACAACCATCACTCAGAACCATCAGAAATTGTAGACCAGCGGCAAGAAATAGAGCTGAATGGGAGACTGACAACTATGGAATTAAGGAAACCACATCCATCCACACAGGTAGGAGTGGTGGAGATGTGGAATGGGCTGGTCCCATATCCACTTGTGGTGCATAAAAATTTGGGAGGGATATCTCAGAACTGAGGAGTGCCAGCCCCATCCCGGCCTCCCAGACCAGGGTTCCAGTGCCAGGAAGATAAATCCCCATAAAAAGCCAGCAGAGACTGAATCAGTGGAAGAAACTTCTGGAGTACCAAGCAGGTCTTACAGAACCCACACACGGACTTACTCAGACTCACTCCCTCTGAGCTCCAGCACCAGGGTAGCAGCTTGCAAAGCACCAGTGACATACAGGAAGGAACTGAAGTGTCTCAAGGCTGGAGCTGGGGGACAGCTTTTTCTCAGACAGGAAGGCAGGCAGAGTCCATTGTCCCTTTTCCCAATCTCTGCCCACAGAGCCAAAGAGGCAGCAAGCAAGTGCCATATCCGAGACTCTGCCAACCTGGCTAACACTCTCCCTGGAGAGTTTGCCTCTCCCTGGAGATCCCCTGAGACTCATCTCACCCAACTTATGGGCCCACCCAAAATGTTAACTATAACTTTTCCATATGACTGGCTGGTCTCCACTCGTGCTTCACAGTTTCCTAATCCTATCACATAAAAAACAGCCAGCTTCTACTCCCATACCTCTTGGTAAGTGGCCCCAGGCCTGGCACTAGCAGCAGCCAACCTAGATTCACAGCTGGGCTTCACCAGGGAATCTCTAAGCCCAACACAAGTAGGAGCCATCATAGCTCAGGCAGGGTGGTCCTGAGCAGAACACAGGTGCGGGCTGACTTTGGTCTGCATCACCCAGGGAACCCCATAGCCTGTGCAAAGTAGACACAGCTACACACCACATCAGAACACCACCATCTCAACCTTGCCTAGCTGATCCACCATGGAGGGTGAAAGTTGGTGGTCAATGGTCACAGCCAGTCCATGCAACTGACTGTCCTGGGCAACAGGCCAAATCCCTCCCAGTGACCTGCCAATAGCAATTAAGGATCAACTACAACAGGAGGATTTCCTCAGCCAACACGAAGGGCACACCTTGAGTACCCACCTTGGGTGACAGGGGAGGCTGTGCCACTGGACCCTATGGGACACTACTACATTAGTCCAGGCTACCAAGACAGGGACTCATAGCAGCTCTACCTAATACATAGAAATAAATACAAGGAGGTTGCCAAAATGAAGAGACAAAGAAACACGACCCAAATAAAGAACAGATCAAAACTCCAGAAAAAGCACTAAACAAAATGGAGATAAACAATCTATCAGATGCAGAGTTTAAAACACTGGTTATAAGGATGCTCAAGGAACTTAGTGCAGACCTTAACAGCATAAAAAAAGATCCAGTCAGAAATGAAGGATACACTACTTGAAATAAAGAAAAGATTTACAGGAAACAACAGTAGAGTGGATGAATGTGAGGTTCAAATCAATGATTTGGAACACATGGAAGCAAAATACAACCAGTGAGAACAAGAAGAAGAAAAAAGAATAAAAAAAAGATGAGGATAGTGTAAACAGCCACTGGGACCACATCAAGCATTCCAACCTTTGTATCACAGAGGTGCCAGAAGGAGAAGAGAAAGAGCAAGAAAGTGAAAATCTATTTGAAAAAATAAAGCAAGAAAAATTCCCTAGTTTGTTGAGGGAAATAGACATGCAAGTCCAGGAAGCACAGAGAGTACCAAATAAGATGGATGCAAAGAGGCCTACTCTAACACACATCATAAATAAAATGTCAAAGGTTAAAGGTAAAATCTTAAAAGCCACAACAGAAAAGAAGTTAGTTATCTACAGGGGAGTTCCCATGAGACTGCCTGCTGACATCTGAAAAGAAACTTTGTACACTATAAGAAATTGGTAAGAAATATTCAGAGTTGTGAAAAGCAGGCACCTACAGCCAAGACTGATCTACCCAGCAAAGATATCATTTAGAATCGAAGGGCAGATAAAGAGCTTCCTGGACAAGAAAAAACTAAAGGAATTCATCATCACTGAAACATTATTATATGAAATGTGAGAGGGACTCATTTAAGGAAAAAAAAGAACAAAAATATACACAATAGAAAGGCATAAAAATGTAAATCTATCAACAATTGAATCTAAAAAACAAATTAAGCAAACAAAGAGAAAAGAGGGAGAACCATGGATATGGAGAGCATCTTGATGGTTGCCAGATAGGAGTGGGCTGTGGGGGATGGGTAAAGAGGTGAGAGGATTAAGAAGTACAAATAAGTAGTTACAGAATAGCCATGGGGATGTAAAGTACAGTGTAGGAAATGGAGTAGCTGAAGAACTTAACATTCATGACCCATGGACATGAATAATGTTGGGGGGACTGCCTGAGGGAGTGGAGGATGCTGGGTGGAGGGGAGCCAAGGGGGAAAAATTGGGACTATAATAACATAATCAATAAAATACAATTAAAAAATAAATACGTAGTCTACACTGGTCAGTAAAGTAAGTAATAAACCTTTCTAAGGTACATTCTGGTATCTTTTTACTAATCATCTTCAATCTTCCCTTGAAGTAAAAAAGTTTTAAGAATTAATACATAGTTCTAGCTTTTAGTTTAGGGTCAAAAAGGCTTAACTCATCTCTCAGACTGCACAGCAGATACACCGGCAGGCTTCATGTGACTCTTTCATTCGCAAATTGTTTGTAATTACCCAGAGATTCTAATTTCCATATTCAGATCAGCTCTTTCCCCCAATGACCAAGAACTGAACCAAATCTGTAACAGGTTTCTTAAAAAAATGATGAGCAGAGAAATAAATTTCTTACTCTTAACTTACCCTCAACAATCAGAATCAGTTTCTTTGCACTTTATTTCAATACCCACCTAGTATTTTCATGGAGAGGGCTATTAAGAATTGTTTTAGTTTTCATTAGATTTTTCAACAGCTCATTTAGAAAGATTTTTTTCTTCCAGTCAACAAAGTAGTATGTTTATGAGAAAAGTAAGCAAAGCATAAGTTAAAAAATTACAATCATGCATAAAACCACGAACTAAAGATGACTATAGTATTTCATTTTGATATATATTGCTTTGAGTACTTTGTGCTTTCACATGCAAATGTCTTTATTGTCTCAAGGCAATAATCATACTCCCTTTGCTATGTTTTTTATGTAAAATTATAAAATCATGCAAAACACCTCTGAACTTGATATCCACAGCTGACAACAGTGAACATTTATCTATATTTGCATTAAAGTTTCTTAGAAAAAGATAGAATACTTATGACTAAACTTGAAGTTCCCTGTATTTTCCTCACTGTTCCTACATCATCCTTTAGATACAATGATGAATTTAGTATTTTTATATGTTTTTTCAATACTTTTACTCAACAATTGTTAACACTTTTGCCATGCTTTACTTTGTATTATTTACTAAATATTACTGTCATATTTATTCTCTGTTTTCATATATGTTAATAAATATATGGATGCACACACCTATATACATGTATATAAACATTATACAAACACATACATGTGCATCCCCCACTCCAACTGTTTAAGAGTTGTATGCAGCCCTGGCTGGTGTAGCTCAATGGATTGAGTGCTGGCCTGAGAACCAAAGGGTCACTGGTTTGATTCCCAGTCTAGGGCACACGCCTGAGTTGCAGGCCATGTCTCCAGTATGGGGTGCGTGACAGGCAACTACACATTGATGTTTCTCTCTCTCTCTTTCTCCCTCTCTTCCCCTCTCTAAAAAGAAATAAATACAATCTTTAAAAAAAAAAGAGTTATACACAGACACTAGGTCCCTTTATCCCTATTCACTCTGAATTTCCTAAGATTAACAATATTTTCTTACATAATCAGACTATCATATCAAATTCAGGAAGACTTAGCCCTAATACAATACCTAAATATACAATCCAGTTTCAAATTCTGTCACAATTTGAAAAGGATATTTGTCCCCAAATACCCTTTATGGCAATTTTCCTTGGCCTAGTATCCAAAGTATTATCATGCATTTCATTTGGATGTTGTGTGTCTTTAGTCTCCTTTAACCTTGAACCATTCCTTAACCTTGCTCTGTCTTTTACAACAGTGGTCCTTGACCTTTTTGGCACCAAGGACTGACTGGTTTTGTGGAAGACAATTTTTCAACAGTTCTTAGCAGGCCACAGACTGGTAGCAGTCTGTGGCTGGAGGGGTGGGGAATCTCGATTTTACAACATTGATTTGATTCACATTAAGTACTTCAGGCAGGAATACTAATTATGTGTTTTCAGTAGATCACATAAAGAGACACATGATGTTACTTTATCCACTGGCTGGTGATAGTAACTTTGTTTGATTGTCCCAGATGGTATCTGCCAAAGTTCTCAACTATAAAGGTACCTTTTTGCCCTTTGCAATTAATAAGTAATCTGTGGGAACATACTTTGAAATTATACATTCTGTTCCCTAACATAGTTTCACACAATAGTTTTAGCTTCCATTGATGATTCTGAGTCAATAGTATGGTGAAATTAGAAAACTGTAATTGTAATACATGTATTTATTGGTTGGCATTCTACTGTAAAGATCCTCTTTCTTTAGTAATAGCATGTACTCAGGGATTCTTATTCTATTGAATGGGTTCTAACATTATTCATTTTGATATTTCAATTGACTACATTTGGCCAGCTGCAGTCCCTTCAAACTAGCTACTGCAGTGCTGAAATGGAATTAGAGGTCCCAGTATGATTTTCCACAGTGCGTTAAGCCATCCTTCCCATTCCTTCTCCATTACTCCTGCCTACAAAAAGGGCCTACAAAGAATGACCAACGCAGCAATGACCGGCACCCAAATCCTAATTTCTGAATAGTATTCCCCACTAAAAGGAGCCAGGACTCCTTAGAGAAAGGGCTGAGGCAACAGAATTACAAAATAAACCTGAGAACATTATGTTATGTCAGAAAGTAGGAAACTTCATTAAAAGAAAAAAAGAGATAGGCACATGCACTTTGTTTTTCAAGACTTATGTTTTGTATTTTACTTACCCATATAGATACATCAAGATCTTATTTAATGCTTTCAACTGCTAGACAGAATTACATTGTAGAAATAAATCACCATTCATTTTCCATTCCACTACTGAAAAGCATTTGAATTCTTTCTGGTGATTATGCAATTAACACCCATATACCTGCTTCCTTTTTCCCATTTGTGAGAATTTACAAAGAACATAAAAGTGATATTTTACTCCAATTTAGCCCATATTTTTGTGGACAGAACAATTTTCTAATCCATTTTTTCTACTGAGTGATCCAAAGGTTCACAGTTTGCGCTCCTGTTGCTTGCTTGTTTTTCTGTTCCATTTCTAGTACATAAAGATGTTTATCATACTTTTGGATGTTACTGGAGATTACCACATTACTGAGGATGGGTGATAAGAGCAGGGGTGTTCATGAAACAGCCAGCTTCAGTCATTACCAACACATGATGACATGGTTCATTTATCCTTCATTCATGTCCCCTAGCTTATTCTGATGATTATGCTTGGTAGTTTTCTCTTTCCATATTTTATCTATTATTGTTATAGATTTATAGTAGCAGAGAAGATATCAAAACACCAACTCAAAGTATCATTTTTCCATCATAATCTACTTCATTTTGAAATCCAGCTTCATTCAAGAGCCCACGGATTACAGCTGTCATGGATTTCAAGCTCCAATGATTACTGGATTTTGACATAACAATACCAACATAATAAAACATACCACAAGTCAGTCATGGTAGGAAATTACTGGGTCCCTATCTTCTAGGACACTACATTTTAAAAAGACAGCAGCAACTTCTAAACAAAATAAAAACAACTAATACAAAAATACAATTTAAATCCAACAAATTGCGAAAACTACATGCTTTTATGCTATGAAGAATAAGGTACATGTCAGGAGAATAAAAAGATAAGCTCAGACTGGAAGAATATATTTGCCAAAGACATACCTGATAAAAGACTGTTATTCAAAACATACAAAGAACTCCTAAAACTCAGCAGTAAGAAAACAAACAACCCAATTAAAAAATCAGCCAAAGACCTTAAGAGTCACCTTGCCAGAGAAGATATACAGATGGCAAATGGCAAATAAGCATTTGAAAGGATGCTCCAAATCACATGTCATCAGAGAAGTGCAAATTAAAATAACAATGAGTTATAATGGCCAAAATCCAAAACACTGACAAGTCCAAATACTGGCAAAAATGTGGAGCAACAGGAACTCCCATTCACTGTTGGTGGAAACACGAATGGTACAGAGATTTGGGACTCTCCGGAAGTTTCTCACAGAACTAAACATATCCTTACCATATGATTGTACTCCATGGTTTTCAACCCCCAAATTGAAAACTGTGTCCATATAAAATCTGACCAATGGATGTTTATAGCAACTTTATTCATAACTGCTAGAACTCTGAAGGGACCAAGATCTCCTTCAGTAGGTGAATGGATAAACAAACTATGAAATGTGTAGACAATGAAACATTCAGTGCTAAAAAGAAATGAGCTATTAAGCTATGAAAAGATATGGAAGAAACTTGAATGCATGTTACTAAAAGCAGCCAATCTGAAAGGCTCTATACCGTATGATTCCAACTATATGAAATTCTGAAAAAGTCAAAATTACTGAGACAGAAAAGGAATAAGGTATGCCACATGATGACTCATAGGCCACATAATGACTTTTGGTCAAAGACAGATTGCATAGATGATGGTGGTCCCCTAAGGTAATAATGGGCTAAGAAATCCCTTCTGCTTAATGACATCATGGCCATCACCGAAGAGGATTGCAAAACATGGAATGCATTCCATGTTTGTGGTGGTGCTGATGTGAGCAAACCTACTGCACTGCCAGCTGTCTGAAAGTACAGCACATGTAACGACAGTAATAGGCTACACCATCTCGGTTTGTGTGAGCATACTATAAGATCTTCACACAACGACAAAATTGCCTAATGATGCAATTCTCCAGAACCTATGCCCATTGTTAGGAGGCATGTGAGTATACAGAGCAGAATTAACAATGCCAATGGTAAAAAGTCAGGTGACTTTGATGCATGCTAAAAATGCAAAAAACTACAGTAGCCATCTTAACTACTCACCTCTTGACTTTATCATAGTTCTCCTGACGGTAGTCGCCTTGCTGAATTAACTGTTTCGTGTCTGCTAATTCTAAGGCCAAACGTTGACATCTATTTTGAAGCTCACAGTAGTTTCTTCGATCTTCCTCATAAGACTATAAACCAAAACAATATGAAAACATTTCAAACTAACCACAGTTAACAAAATTCTGTATTGAGTTTTTCTGTTAAGCTGTGAATGTCCTTGTAATTAAAAGAAATCCCTGTTTTTCTCTATTTAGAAATTTTTCTCTTAGTAATTCTTCTCTACTCAAAGACAGGCAATCTTAAACTCACAGAGTAGTGTTTAAGTCCATTTGTTCAAAACTTCAGCTGTTTTTTCATAGAAATAGCATAACTATGCTATATGTAACAATGCCTACAAATGTTAAATGATGTTCAACATTTATCAAGTTACTATTAGATGTTTAAGACATGGAAATGAATAAAACATAGCCCATTCTTAAGGAGTTCACTGTTTACAGATGAAGAACCACATGAACATCAAATATCTACAATGAAATAGTTACTGAGATTAATCACAAAGTTTCAGTGGCAGTATTCAGCAAAAAAAAAAAAAAAAAAAGGAATTTTCTAGCACGTGGAACATACTTCCACACTGGCCTTCCTTCTAGTCACCAGACCAGCAGAAAGGAGTTGTAGAGCTTTGGGAGAGAGGTACAAGTTAAAACCATAACCTGGCCCTGCTTACGACGAGTCTCATTTCTCATGTTCACACTTCATCCTTCAACCCCAATGAAGATCTGAATTTCTACAAATGCACCAAGCCTTCCCTAATGTGTTTTCACTGCCTGAATAGCTGCATGGTATCTGAATATTTGCCTCCTCAGAACACCTACCTCACTGTACCATCAAATTAATATTCCATATACCTCACTAGAATGTAACCATCTTAAGGGCAGGAACCTGGTCTTACTCACCACTGGATTTCATCACTTTACACAGTACTTGGTATATAGCAAAAATAATATAAATGCTTTTGAACAAATTAAGAAATAAATGGACAGGGAAGTGGGGAGAAGCATGGCACAGGGACGAAGTTCCTACTTATTTTCCCCCTTTGAACTTATGAGATCTTGAAGCAACCGTTAACTCTACCCCAGAACCTGTCATGTTAAACGCATCCTGTCCCAAGTCATTCCTTCTTAAGCAGCTGACCACTGTGTTCACATTCATTCCACAAATACTGACTGAATTATTTCTGTGAGACTGGTCCTGGGTAAGACACTGTAGATACAAAGATGAGCAAGACACTGTGTCCTTTTAAAACTATTTAAACACAACTTTAAAATGTCATTCCCCAAATTTTTATTGAAGGGCTGCTTGAAAAATATAATTATGGAAAAACTACATATGATGTGTTTTACTTTAGTGTAGAATTATGTTCTATTCCTACACTGACATTCTCCAAGAAATGGAAATTTACTATAGTACTTATTATAGAATCATAGCTGAAGATACTCCCATCATCATCATCATCATCTCAAGAAACCACTTTTTTTTGCTCAACCATGAGAAGTAACACCCCATCCATTCAAGTTTTATCATGAGATTGCAGCAATTCTATCACATCTTCAGGCTCCACTTCTAATTCTAGTTTTCTTACTATTTCTGCCACAGCTGCAGTTACTTCTTCCACTGAAGTATTATTTCTCCACAAAGTCATCCATGAGGGTTAGAATAAGCTTCTTCCAAACTCCTATTATTGTTTGGTATTTTGACTCTCCTCTTGAATCATGAATATTCTTAATGGCATCTAGAATGGTGAATCCTTTCTAGGTTTTCAATTTACTTTGCCCAGATCCATCTCAGGAATTACCATCTATGGTAGCTATAACCTTAAGAATTGTATACCTTAAATAATGAGACTTGAAAATAAAAATCCCTCCTTGATTCATGGGCTGCAGAATGAATGTTGTGTTCACAGGCATGAAAACAATATTGTCAATTTCCATCAGAGCTCTTGGTTGGTCAGATGCATTATCAATGAGCAGTAATATTTTCCAAGGAATCTTTTTTTTCTAAGCAATAGGTGTTAATGATGAGCTTATAACATTAAGAAACAATGTTGTAAACAGATATGCTGTCATCTAGGCTTTGTTTTTACATTTACAGAGCATACGCAGGGTGGATTTAGCATGAATCTTAAGGGCCCTAGGATTTCTGGAATGGTAAATGAGAACCGGCTTCAACTTAAAGTCACCAGCTGCATCAGCTGCAAACCAGACAGTCAGCCTGTCCTTTGTGGCTTTAAAGCCAGGCACTGACATCTCTATAACTGTGCAAGTCCTAGATGGTATCTTCTTCCAATATAAGGCTGTTTCATCTACACTGAAAACCTGTTGTTCCACCACAGGTGTTGTTCCACAACCACCTCTAAAAAAAAATCTGTTGTTTAGTGTAGCCACCTTCATCAATTAATTATCTTAGCTAGATCTGCTGGATATCTTGCTGCAGCTTCTACATCAGCACTTGCTAATTTACCTTTACCTTGTACTTTTGTTGTAGAGATGGCTTCTTTCCTTAAACTTGATGAGCCAGTCTCTGCTAGCTTCAGGCTTTTTCTTTTGCAGCTTCCTCACCTCTCTCAGCATCCATAGAGTTGAAGAGAGTTAGAGCCTTGCTCTGGATTAGGCTTTGGCTTAAGTGAATACTGTGGATGGTTTGATCTTCTATTTATTTCATTAAAACTTGATCCATATCTGTGACAAGCTGTTTTGCTTTCTTATCATTTGTGAGTTCACTGAGTGACACCTTTAATTTCCTTCAAGAACTTTTCCTTTGCATTTACAACTTGGCTAACTGTCTGATGCCAACAGGCCTAACATTTGACCTAGATTTCGACATGCTTTCCTGACTACATTTAATCATTTCCAGTTTTTGATTTAAAGTAAGAGATGTGAGACTGTTCTTTTCACTTGAACATTTAGAGACCACTGTAGGGTTATTAACTGGACCAATTTCAATATTGTTGTACGTCAGGGAATACGAGAGAGGCCAGAGAGAGGCGCAGAGAGATGAGGGAAGGGCCGGTTGGTAAAGCAGTGAGAACGTACGTTTATCAATTAAATTTGCCATCTTATAGGGTGTGATTTGTGGCACTCTCAAACAATTACAACAGTAACATCAAAAATCACTAATCATAGATCACCACAAGAATATCATAATAACAGAAAAGTTTGAAATATCGTAAGATCTATCAAAATGTGACACAGAGACACGAGTGAGCAAATGCTATTGGGAAAATGATGCCGACAGACTTGTCTGATGCAGAGTTGCTACAAACCTCAACTTATGAAAAACATAGTATCTGCGAAGTACAAAGCAAGGCACAATACAATGAGGTATTCTGTATTAAAAACAAATTTGAAGTCCTTAAATTGTGCTTATCAATTTGCTATAAGCCACAGAACTATTCCTTACCCTACTGTTTCATACATTTATATTATCTACTTGATTTCTAAAGGCATATAATTTTTCCATTCCTTGAAAGCAAAACTTCCTGGTATAAATAGTAATAACAAACAAAACAGAATGAGTGCATATACAAAAATGTTTCTAGGTTTGTGGTAGGAAATTGTGGGAGTTTCATCTGAGGATTTCCATTTTCTCTGTGAAATGGAATACCACCAAATCATCTTCTGAGAGTGAGAAGGAAAGTGGTGAGTGCCTAAAATAACCTCTACAAAAATAAGAGGACTAGGCAAAAAAAGAATCTCAGCACAACTGTGTGGGCCCGTTTGACGTTGGTAACAATAAACTCACAGTGCTCATCACTACGTAAGCGATTCTCTCCAGTAGCACTTGGTTGGAAGAATGAAGACTGAGGTGCTCTCATGCAGGGTTTGATAAAAAGACAGCTAGGGCGAAATCAGAGAACACTGGCAAGAGAAAGGTTTAAGACTGTTAACATGATGAAGAGAGATATAATTAAATTTAAGAAGAGACTGATAAATAAATCACATGCACTAGAAACTGTTAAATATACACTGGAAGCAGATGACTAAGAAACATGGAAACATAAAAAGTACTACGCGCAGTGATCAACATGAACTGATAACTTCAGAAGTACATCGGTTCTGGGTGACAAGGAACAGACTGTGGGCCATGAGACTAAGTGATGAAGTACAGAAGCAGCAAGCACTAAAGATGAATAAAATGCAAGGCCAAGGTTGTAAATGAATTACAGAAGTAACTGAGAGGTGGGACCTACAGTGAAAAGGAAGACTTAATCTAGAGCAATAAATAAAGAAGAATGTTCCAGAGATCTATGAATGGGGAAAGTCATAAGGTATGGTATCTAGAGGACATGAATGCCCAAAGAAATAGGGGTTTTTGTAAGTGTGCAAGGGCCAAGTTCTAAAATTGTAAAGACCTAAGAAGACATCCCCATCTGGTTCTGAAACACAAGACTTTATAAACTCCTGGTCCAGAAAGCGATTTCTCAGGAGATATGACTATATAAACACACACACACACACACACACACACACACACACACACACTATGCATACCTTATCTTTAAATATAAACTCCGTATGACCAAATATATGCAGACACTCAGTACACATTCTACCAACACTTCCTTTAGAACTTATCAGCTGAAAAAAACTTCTCCCTAAATAAAATTACTACTTTTATATTTTGAAAAAGTTTACCTCACTTATTACTAGCAACTATAATGGATTAAAGCATAATACTAGAAATTTTAAAAAAAAAGATAGTATCTTCCTCCAAAATGAACTACTAAATCCAATGATTGTGCAGAACTTTGAGGTTCAGGCTAAAGAGAATAGAAAAGACTATTTTCATATTATCCCTATGTATTCTTTTTGTCTTAAATTACACATCAACTTCTGTGGAAAGATGCTAAGCTGCAAATCTGAGGCAGATGTCCTTCTTACATTTTTATACAGTACCTGATTTTTGCTTCTGTCAAAAGATGTATCACATGTGCTTTAAGCAACTATAACTTGCCTTTCACATCATAAGGAAAGTTTTAAGGACATTTTCTATCATCTTACTACCTAGTACTCTGCCTATTAGGCAGAGAAGATTTGCAATTAATATCTATTGAAGATTTGCAATTAATATCTGCAGAGAAGATGTAAAAGGGGACATTAAATAGACTAAAAGAGGTAAACAATCTTTTCAAACACAAAAAATGGAACACAAAAAATTTCTAGTCACCAGCTCTTTCTAATAGAACATTTCTGTATGATAGTAAATGAGTTAACAGCAAATCTCAATTTCCTTTTCATAGTAATAGTAACTAAAAATTCACAGGAGAAATAAGGACAATCCAAGTCCAAGAGAAGACTTCAACTGTTCGCCATTTTTTTTAATGTATCTAGAATGGAACTGATTTTGACTACTAGGGTTCATGTCATCTTTACCAACTCCTAAATTATTCACACAAAGATATAATAGAAGGCTATCGGTACTGTAACTGCATGCTTTCTTGTCTTGCACATAAATCTCACCTTTCTTATATTCATCTAAGACCTGGAGTTTCTTGAAGACCTGATTTATCTCTGTATACCCAGTAACCCTCACATAGTAGTTGGACTGGAAATGTTTGCAGAATAAACTAGTATTAAAATATCAATGGGCTATGTGTATTTGAAATAACTAGCTCACGATGTAGAAAAAGTGACTTTAAAAATTAATTTAATAAATTATCACTTTTCCAACTGAAATTAAAGAATATTATCATCAATCTACAGATAAAACACCTCACTTGACATAATGCAACATATATGCAGATATTTTTCGAAAAGTTTGAGAAAGACAGAATGAAAAGAACCTCCATTTCTTGATCTGGGTGGTTAACCAGGCATATTCATTTTGTGAAAATTCAATTAAGATTTCTTCTGTACGCAACAGAAACATTTTTAAACAGTAAAACAAGATGCCTCAACCAGGAAAATGTTAAACGGAAGTTCTGCAGGGAGGCTTGTATTTGGCATGGAGAGGGGGACATGTGAGAGCCATATATCAAAGAAAGGGGCAGGAAAGGAGTAGTGAATAGATCCTCACTTTTTTTACTCAATATATTTCTCTACTGCTTGACTGTTTGGCTGACACAAAAAGCTGAAAATTTTGTATTATACGAGGTCTATCCAGAAGGTATCCAGCCATGTAATATGAAAAATAGAAACCATTATTGAAGAAGACACAAAATACTAGAAACACTGTACATAGGACAATGTTGCCTCGGTCCCCTTCAAAGCAGGCACCTTGGGACCTCACACAGTTCTCCAGTCACCATAAGCTGCCCCATTGTATTTTCCTGAATCTCACTGACAGTCTGAAATCTCTTCCCTTTCAAAGGTGATGTTAGTTTTGGGAAAAGCCACTAATCACAGAGTGCCAAACCTAGGCTGTAGCGGGGCTGAGTCACCTGGGTGATTTCATGTTTCGCCAAAAAACTGTGTGAGACGTGTTGCATGAGTGGGCACATTGTCGTGATGAAGCTGCCAATCACCAGTTGCCTATAGCTTCAGCGTTCTGAATCATTCAAACAGTTTTTGTGGAGGAATGTTCAAGCTTAACACAAAATTTGATGCAGATTTTTTGCTCTACTTGCAACGGCCACACAGTATACATCCCACTCAACAGTGCCCACTACCCTCACTGACTAGTACAGTGAAGTCATCATTGTTCACACATGTGCATTCCGGTCCACTCTCCTTGGCTGCCAGGTTACATCAATGTCGCCTAAACTGTTCTTATTATGTTAACAATGGCTGGACTTTTTTCTGGACAGATCTTATATAGTGTTTTAGTAAAGTTATCAACTATCAGACCTTTCATTACTTATAATGAGATGCCTTTCCCTCCCAAGCCTGCTATTTCTAAACATCAGTAGCTTAAATTTATAGAATTTCAGAGATAAAAGACACCCTAGTGGTAATCTACCACTGTCTTATTTTCAAGATAAGAACATTTAGGACTAGAGGGGTTAAATGATTTGTCCAGAATTCCAGAGCTAGAGCTAGAATCTAGGTTCTTCAGTTAATACATACTTTGTTCTTTTCTTAATTTCAAGTTCCGATTCTGTAGAAACTATGAAACAATTAATCAAAAGTTAATATTATTTCATGTTCAAATTCACAGTGTTAAGAGCACTTTAGTTGCAAATTGTATGGGTTCAAATATGGCACATGCATAAATTATAGTTAATTTTGGACTCCCTCTTAAACAATTACTATAATTATTCCTTAAACGTATATTTAAAAATAACTTGACAAAATAACATCATATCTAAATATTTTCTACAAAATGTATAAAATTATTCAAAGATGCAATTAAATAGGCTAGTTTCAAATAGTTAGCAGCTGTGTAAACCAAAAAGCATTTACTTTAGATATAACACTTTAAAATCTTTTGTCTCTCGCACCATGTAAACTGAGAAGAGAGTGGTAACCTATGTATCAAAATAAATCTTTAATAAACGAAGTGCTCTCCTGCTGTGGGGAGACACGGCAGCAAAGGCAATGGGAAATGGGATACGGTGACATATACCTGAAGGTCAATGTTTCAAAGTTTACACTAGTTAGCAGTTTAGTAAATGAGAATAAATGGTTTGATTAGCTATTCTGGGAAAGTGAGAATTCAGTCCTCAGATTTCTTACAAATTCAGCAGAATAAAAAAAAAGAAACTTCAGAAACCAGTTAATATTCATTGAAATATAAAAACCTGAATAACAAGTGTGTATCATTAATAAAACACTTCATTTTCATACAAATAAAATTAACTGGATTACTCACATATGACTATTTAAGATGAGACTCAAGGTAATCTTGCAGTTTTTCTTAATAAATGTAACTTTGTTTCCAAACAAGGAAGTTATCTTGAACAAAACACTTTTTGCTTCCTAGTTACCAAAGTTCTCATAAGAGAAAAATATTTCACCATTTCCTTATGAAACTTAATAGCTTTATTAAGTGCAGAGTCATTAATGCCTTCCTACATAGTATTAACATTTTTTTCTTTGAAATGCAAGAAGCATGATGAAATGAATCTACAACAGCAAAACAGCTGCACATACTTTAGCTACATGTACTGGTTTAAAATTCTGACTTGCTGTAGAGCTCTCATAATTAGGAACTAAGACTATAGCACTTCTGAAAACACTAAGTACTGCACACAAACTCATATACATAATGCAACTCAAAATATGCCATAGACTGTTTACCATACATAAATTCATATAGACAATACAGCTCAAAATATGCCACAGACACTTATAAACTCTAAACTTGAAGTAAAAGATGAACCCTATTTTCCAATGTTAGTGTCTAGCTATTGTTTCCAAACAACTAAAGATGTGGGTGAAAAAAGTTATGAAAGAGGATCCCAGAAATCTAGTAAAATTAGCATTTCAGGAAGACTGACTTCTTTTTTAAAGATCAAAAATCATATTCTATTAAATTTCTGAAACAGTTTCATGTTATATTTGCCATGTACTAGTAGGTTATCTGAACAAAAGCAGAACAAACTGTGTACTTCAGTTTTAACACCTTGAATGTTTCTGTTAGGTATAATTATAAAATCCGTGTAATACTTGAGACACCTTTCAAGACTACATGTTATGTCAGAAAAGTTTCAGTTTTTACCATTCTTTCTCCCAGTTATAAATCTATTGAATTTATATTAGAAAAAAACAGTACTAAATTTGTTTGGTTTAAGGCAGATGATATGAAATTAGGGCTCTAAATGAAACTCAGATAACTTAATGTAATAGTTTGGCCTCTAGGTCAAAATGACAAGATTTTCCGAGTAGCCGAAACTGCTGAAGAGAGAATATAGATGGATACTTGCTGCCACCATGTGGTAAAAGAATAAAATTAAGGTCATTTTGGAAAAAGACAATCTAGAAAGTTTGTTTTCCTATTTCCTGGTCTCAAAACTCAGAGACCCAGCTAACAAAGATCTTAGTTTCTCTTAGCAAACCACTGTGGAATCCTGATAGCAGAGAAGATAAAACAATAAATAGTACTTAGTCACTGAAAACAGAATCAGGAGGCTGTTAAGGAAGTGGGGCCCTGCTGTCTGCTGACATCTTAGGCCTCAGTTCCCAGAACTGCTAATAAATTGCTCAAGTCAGCTCCAAACATCCCAGAGCCATAAACATCCTGGAATAACTGCTACATGGACACATGTGGATTCTACTTCCTTCCTTGATGATTCCTCTCTCCAGCTGCATGCTGGGATTAACCAATCCCTGTTAACTTAACCAGCAATTCTTCATCTGTATGACAGAATTATTTTTTGTGGTTTTTGCCTTTACAAACCTTGCTTTTCTTCGTTCTCGACAGAGACCAGTGTAGTTGGTACAGGAGCTTACGACTCTGGGACTACAACCCTTTTGCTCAAATAAACGGTTCTAACTCTGTATGACAGTCTAAACTTTTTCTTCCCCCTGGTTGATGGTTGTCACTATGATGTCATTTTTAAGGTATCTGTATTTGTTTGCTCTTTTAAGTTTCTATGAATTGATTATTTGTTCTAAGAAATAGTAGTATCTTCTTATATTCATTCTGAGCTTATCATCTCGTAAGTCAATCCTCACCTTATCTGTATTGTGAATTTTATGAACTTAAATTGTTTTCCAGCTGTTGGTGTTTACTTGACACATCCTAATCTTTTATGTCCTTGGATAGTAAACTCAGCTTATCAAAAACCAGCTTTTTGTTTCTAACCTCTTCAGTGTATGGTTTTACCAGGATTTCAATAGTTATTAATAGGTACAATAATAAGTGCAAACAACAAAAGTTACAAAGTTCAAAACTGTACATTTTGTCCAGGGTCCAGTAGTGTGTGTTATTTTGCTTCTAATATTTTTCTAAATCCTAATATGTCATCATCCATGCCAGTACAAAGCTAAACATGCTGAGAAAACTATTCTCCAATGAAGCTAGATTCTTTTTAGAGAAAATAAAGGAATTTCAAAGTCAAATATGTTACATGCATAGACTAGATTTTCTTTTCTTCACTTGCATTTAATATAAAACTGTAAAGTGGTTCTACTTTTAATAATGGCCAGGTAAGTTCCCATCTGGCCAGTTATTCTGTAAATACAACCATAAATTCTGGACAAAATATAAAACTACCTGAAGACACAAGAAAGTGACCAAAATCAGGCAGATTCTGTAGTGGAGTCCATCTCTGTGAGGAAGAAAGGAACAGCACTGGGTGAGTTTCTTGGTCTTTATTTTTTTAAATAGCTTTTAGCCTGGGGGCAGGCCTATTCTGTGCCAAGTTGGAAGGATAAAGATGCAAAAGAAAATCCTTCCTCTTTCTAGTTTGAAGAATCGAGACACTCAGCTGCTCTAAAATGAGTAGAGAATTACAGATAGCCAAAAAAGCGAACCGAGTCCTGGGGATATTCTATGCCAAATCTCTGGCAGACCTCTGAACAAAACTCTGAAATCTGAGCTGCTGCCTGAGAGACAGAGGATGCTGTCTGAGTACAGACCAACATGTCTAAAACCTGAACTGTCTTTTGACCCTAAATTCGTCTCACCCATTACCTACCCATCTTAGCTGAATGCAAATCCGTAATTCTAGTTACTCAATATAAAAACCTTGGAGTTAATTTGACTATCTTTTATACCCTCTGTCCAATTCATCAGAAAACCTAGTGGCTCTACTTTTACAATATATCCAGGATATTACCAGTTCACCCCACTTACACTGCTACCAGCCTGGCCTGAAGCACGGTCACCTCTCATCTACATCACTACACCAACCTGTAACAAGTCTCTCTGCTTCCACTCTTAGAGCTCTACAGTTTATTCAAATCACCATTATCTGCGTCATTAAGAGATTAATATTCTTTGAAGGTCAACTATGTACCAGCCAGAATGATCCTTTTATGTTATGCCAGATAATATGACATCTTTCGAACATCCTGTAATGCTTCTTTCTCTTAGGGTTAAATTAAAGTCCTTATAGTGACCTCGAAAGACCCATTCTCTCTCTGATGTCATTTATCGCCCTCTACTCAGCCACTACAGCCACACTGGCTTCCTCAGTGCTCCACAAACACCAAGGCACCCTCTTGCTTTTGCATTGGTTGCTCCCTTCACCTGAGTTTTTTTTTTTTTTTTTTTTACAAAGAGAGTTCATTTAATGAGGTTGGCAATCCTAGAATGAATGAATAAAGCATATACAGATAATAGAGTTTATATCACTACCTGTTTTATTTTATTTTTAAATTATATTTTATTGATTATGCTATTAGTTATCCCATTTTCCCATCATTCCCCTCTACCCTGCACACCCCCTCCCACCTGCATTCCCTTTAGTTCATGTCATGTTTCATAAGTTCTTTAACTTCTACATTTCCCACACTATTCTTGTGCTCCCCTGTCTATTTTCTACCCACTGTCTACGCTACTTATTCTCTGTACCTTTTCCCCCTTTCTCCTCCTCCCACTTCCCTGTTGCTAACCCTCCAATGTGATCTCCATTTCTGTGTTTCTGCTCCTGTTTTAGGTGTTTGCTTAGTTTGCTTTTGTTTTAGATGTGGTTGTTAATATCTGTGAATTTGCTTTTTACTGTCATATTTTTTATCTTTTTTTTCTTAGATAAGTCCCTTTAACATTTCATATAATAAGGGCTTGGTGATGATGAACTCCTTTAACTTGACCTTATCTGAGAAGCACTTTATCTTCCTTTCCATTCTAAATGACAGCTTTGCTGGATAGAGCAATCTTGGATGTAGGTCCTTGCCTTTCATAACTTGGAATACTTCTTTCCAGCCCCTTCTTGCCTGTAAGGTCTCTTTTGAGAAATCAGCTGACATTCTGATGGGAACTCCTTTGTAGGTGACTGTCCCCTTATCCCTTGCTGCTTCTAGAATTCTCTCCTTCCTTTTTAATCTTGGCTAATGTAATGATGATGTGCCTTGGTGTGTTCCTCCTTGGGTCCACCTTCTTTGGGACTCTGAGCTTCCTGGACTTCCTGGAAGTCTATTTCCTTTGCCAGATTGGGGAAGTTCTCCTATATTATTTGTTCAAATAAGTTTTCCACTTGTTGCTCTTCCTCTTCCCCTTCTGGTACCCCTATAATTTGGATGTTGGGACGTTTCAAGATGTCCTAGACATTCCTAAGCCTCTCCTCATTTTTTTTGAATTCTTGTTTCTTCATTCTTTTCTGTTTGGTTGTTTCTTTCTTCCTTCTGGCCCACTCCATTGATTTGAGTCCCAGTTTTCCTCCCATCATTACTGGTCCCCTGAGCATTTTTCTTCATTTCACTTATTGTAGCCTCCATTTGTTCATCTAATTTGCGACCAAAATCAACCAATTCTGTGAGCTTCCTAATCACCAGTGCTTTGAACTGTGCTTCTGATAGGTTGGCTACCAGTGCTTTGAGCTCTATATCTGATAGGTTGACCACGTCCTGGTCACTCAGATGAATTAGCTCCGGGGCCCCTGTCTGTTCTCCTGTTTGAGCCATCCTTGGTTTTGGTTTGTTTTTGTTTTTGTGTTTTTTGGATTTTTTGTTTTTGTCTGGTCGCACCTGTTACGTAGTGAGGGATGGACCTTAGGCGTTCACCAGGGCAGGGCAGCCCAGTTGCTGGGTTGTGATGCTGGATGTGGGGGTGGGTTCCAAGAGGGAACAATGGCGCTTGCTCTGCGCTCTTTTGCGGATTCTAGTCCCTTCAGCCTCTTTCCCCAAGCAAATTAGGCTCTTCTGGTGCTGACTTCTGTGTGGGTGGGCC
Source organism: Anoura caudifer (assembly GCA_004027475.1). Taxonomy (NCBI): domain Eukaryota; kingdom Metazoa; phylum Chordata; class Mammalia; order Chiroptera; family Phyllostomidae; genus Anoura; species Anoura caudifer. The sequence continues at coordinate 26,301 of PVKU01005005.1, forward strand.
TGCGCAGGCTCCAGGACCCCGTAGGTCTCCCCAGTAAACTCTCCTGTGAGGCTGGGACTCCCTGCCGGCACCTCAACCCCTACAAGTATTTTCAATGGGTGCTTTTAGGCTTCACTTCCCGGTGCTGGGGCCCTGAGTCACACAGTCTGTCTCGCTGCTGGTTTTTGCCTGGTTTACCTGTGTGCGAATGTGTGTCCGCAGCCCGCCCATGCCTTGTGCACCCCGCCTGGCCTCCTAGTGTCTGGCAACAGCGCCACCTGTGCGCCTGGGGTGACTGCGTGCCGGGGACCACCACCGCCTTATCCCGCCACAATCCTACTCCGCCCTCCTACCGGTCTGGGTGAATTGTTGTTGTTGGACTCCTGCACAATTGAATTTTCTCTCTGTCTTCATTGGGTTTTCTTTTTTTGGGTTCTATATTTTTGTTGTCCTTAATCTTGGTTGTGAGAGGAGGCACAGCATGTCCACCTACGCCTCCATCTTTGCCGGAAGCTCCCACTCCCTTCGCCTGAGTTCTTACTGGAGAACGTTGCTCCCCTCACCTCCAAATCTTTACAAACCAACTTCCTCAGTGAAGCCTACCAGGAACCCCACCCAATTCTGAATATGCTTTCTTCCCTGCCATGCAGCACTGACTGTCCCAATCTACTTTTTTCTTTTTATCACACTGTGTGATTTGCTTATTTATAGTGTTTACAGTTTGTTTCCCTGCACTCCTTTTAAAATATAAACTCCATGAGGCCAGAGATAATTATGTTCACTGAGGTATCCCAAGTACCTAGAGCACAGGTGGCAAACACAAGGCCCACAGGCTGAATCCAGCCCTCCACCCTGTTTTATCTGGCCCAGCACCTTGTTTTAACTAGTAAGCAATGCGGAGCTCTTGCTTAACTGTTAAGGAGTAGTTACACTTATACAGTCCTAAATTACACTTGGCCCTTTGAAGGCAACGTGAGGCTGATGTGGCCCCTGGTGAAAATGAGTTTGACACCCGGGCCTAGAATAACATTTGCCAACAGAGGTACAATAAATGTTTAACGAATGGTTTTCATTCTCATAATAATGGCCATTTGAGGCAGGTGTTATATATTATCATCCCAATTTTACGGATGGAGAAGTTGTAAGATCCAGAGGATAGGGAAGTAAAGACAGTTTTTGTTTTTTGTTTTAAATCTGTGATCATCATGCCACTGTCAAGTTGCAGCAATGAAACTTGAACTAATATCTTTGAATTCTCCAATTAGAGCAGTAAATAATTTAACAAACCATTTCAAAAATTAACCCGTGACATGTAATTCAGCAAAAATTATTTTAATGTTAAATATTAATATTTATTGTTCACTACAGGGTCCAGCAGAAGGCTTGCTTGAGTGTAATTGGTAGGGGAATAATATGGATGTAATAATTTGTAGTTTTAATTTGAACATTTCACCTAAAATGTCATATGGTGTGCTTGAGTATGATATTGTTGTTACAGAATTACATGCTTACGGTTTTGTAATAAAAGATTTTGAAATAGAAAAGGGGTTTTATTTGTGTTGGATCATGTACTGCCTTATAAAAACAGTCTTCATTGGTATGACTTTAATTTAAAAATAGTTTATTTTTTTCTAAGTTTGAGCAAATTGACCTGTACTAGGCCTTTGACAAACATAAGAACCAAATGTTAAGGATGGTTCATTTTGTTATTTTTAAAGTTTACTTTATTGATTATGCTATTATAGTTGTCACATTTTTTCTCCCCTTTATTCTCCTCTGCCCTACACCCCCCTCCCACCAGCATTCCCCACCCCGTTAGTTGATGTCCATGGGTCATACATATAAGTTCTTTGTTTTCTCCATTTCCTACACTGTTCTTAACCTCCCCCTGTCTGTTTTGTACCTATCAATTATGCTTCTTATTTCCTGTGGCTTTTCCCTGTTCTCCCTCCACCCCTCCCTGCTGATAACCCTCCATGTGATCTCCATTTCTGTGATTCTGTTCCTGTTCCAGTTGTTTGCTTAGTTTTTGTTTTTGTTTTTTAGGTTCAGTTATTGATAGTTCTGACTTTGTTGTCATTTTGCTGTTCATAGTTTTTGATCTTCTTTTTCTTAGATACGTCCCTTTAACATTTCATATTATAAGGGCCTGGTGATGATGAACTCCTTTAACTTTATCTTATGTGGGAAACATTTTATCTGCCCTTCCACTCTAAATGAGAGCTTTGCTGGTTGGAGTAATCTTGGATGTAGGTCCTTGCCTTTCATGACTTTGAATACTTCTTCCAGCCCTTTCTTGCCTATAAGGGCTCTTTTGAGAAATCAGCTGACAGTGTTATGGATATGCCTTCGTAGGTAACTGTCTCCTTTTCTCTTGCTGCTTTTAAGATTCTCTCCTTATCTTTAATCTTGGGTAATTCAATTATGATGTGTCTTGGTGTGTTCCTCTTTAGGTCCAACTTCTTTGGGACTCTCTGAGCTTCCTGGGCCTGTATGTCTATTTCCTTCACCAGACGGGGAAGTTTTCTTTCATTATTTTTTCAAATAAATTTTCAATTTCTTGCTCTTCCTCTTCTCCTTCTGGCACCCCTATGATTCAGATATTGGAACGTTTAAAGATGTACTGGAGGTTCCTAAGCCTCTCCTCATTTTTTTTGAATTCTTGTTTCTTCATTCTGTTCTGGTTGAATGTTTATATCTTCCTTCTGATCCAAATCATTGATTCGAGTCCCGTTGTCCTTCCCTTCACTGTTGGTTCCCTGCACATTTTTTATTTCATTTTTCAAAGACTTCACTTTTTCCTCTGTTTTGCAACCATACTCAACCATTTCTGTGAGCATCCTGATTACCAGTGTTTTGAACTATGCATCTGATAGGTTGACTATCTCTTCATTGCTTAGTTCTATTTTTAGAGCTTTGATCTGTTCTTTCACTTCTTTGTCTTGGTGCACCTGTTATGTTGTAATGGGCAGAGCGTTAGGTATTTGCCATGGTAGGGCAACCCAGGTTGCCGTGTTCTGGGGCTATATGTGGGGGAGGGGTCCAAGAGGGAACAGTGCCTCTTGCTCAGCTCTTGGCCGGCTTTCAGTTACTTCCCCTGCTACCCACAAGCAGATTGAGCCCTTCTGGTGCTGATTCCCGTGTGGTGGGTTTGTGTATATTCTAGGACCCTGTGGGTCTCTCCAATGAACTCCCTGTGAGGCTGAGCATTTCTCTGGCCACTGCAACCCCCACAGATTTTTATAGACAGAGGTTTTTGAGGCTTTCTTTTCCTGCACTGGAACCCTAGGTTTTGCAGTCTGTCTCACTCCCCAGTTGTTCCTCCTGGTTTATCCACACGCAAATGTGGGACTGCCAGCCGCCACTTTGCTCACCTGGTCCTCTAGCTGCCACCTTGTGGTGAGTCATCTCCACTCCAATTGCCCAGCTCCACCCCTCCTTCCAGTCTGGATGAATGTTTCTTTTTTAACTCCTTGGTTGTTGGACTTCCATACAGTTAGATTTTTTTCTGGGAGTTCTGGTTGTTTTAAGTTTGTTGTTGCCTTTTGGTTGTGCAGGGAGGCAAAATATATCTACCTATGCCTCCATCTCGGCTGGCAATGATAGCTTTAATATAAAGTAATTCCATTGTGTTTAAATCATATTTTCAGAATCTCTAAGACCTTTTGTTAAGTAGATAAGATAATGCTTATTTTTTGAACTGTGATTCAATTCCCTGTTTGTATTACTATTAAATTCAGGAAAAGGTTTAAGACACTTGATTATATTTTGAACTAAGAGCTGATAAATCTTTAAGTAACAGATCTGCACAAAAAAGGAGTCTGTGATGATTAATTTTATGTGTTAATTGGTGAGGCCCATTGCACCCAAACATTTGGTTAAACATTGTTTTAGATGTTTCTCTGAGAGGTATTTTTAGATTAGATTAACATTTGTTAGATTCCTAACAAATCGATTATCCTCCATGATGCAGGGGGCCTCATCCAATCATTTAAGAGCCTTATTAGAATCAAGACTGACTTCCCCTGAGCAAAAAGGAACTCTGTTAGCAGACTGTTTTTGGATTCAAACTGCAGCATTTCCCTGAACACCCAGCCTGCCAGGCTATCCATCAGATTCTGGACTCTCCAAGCTTCCATAATCATGTGAACCAATTTCGTAAAGCTAATCAATCAAGCAATCAGTCTTTCATATATCTTTATCTCCTGTTGGTTGTTTCTCTGGGGAACACTAATACAAGTACAGGTTCACAAACAAAACTGTTTCTAAGTTTGAGTTATCTGTGCATTAAAAAACACTCGGGAACACTATGTGTTAATATATTTTCTTTCCTATTAACAAAACACTAAAAGTGTTAGCAAAGTTCAAACAAACTATTATAAAATCTAGGATACAATGCCATTAATGACCCTTGAGAGCAGACAGACTTGCTTTTTACCACAGAGTGAAAATACAGGGTCTGGCACAAATAACTCCCCATTTTTTATTTCAAAATCTTTTATTAGAAAACCATAAGCATGTAATTCTATAGCATAACAGTATCACACTCAAGCACCATGTGACATTTTAAGCGAAATGTTCAAATTAAAACTATAAACTATTACACCCATATTATTATCCTACCAACCACACTCAAGCAGGTGTTACTTCTGCCCGACCCTGTATATTACATGCTAATGATAAGAAAAATTCTAGAGTTGTAAGCCTTTTTTTTTTTAAGTTTTGCCCAAGGAATGCTTTGTTCAAGAGAAACCACTGTTAGAATTCCCAAATGCTACAGTGATTAAAAAAGGAGTGAGTTGAGCCCTGAATGGTGTGGCTCAGTGGGCTGGGTATCGTCCTGCGAACATAAAGGCCACCAATTTGATTCTCAGTCAGGGCACACGCCTGGGTTGTGGACCCGATCCTCAGTTGGGGGGGGGGGTGTGAGAGGCAACTGATCCGTTTCTCTAGCACATTGATGTTTCTCTCTTTCTCCCTTCTTTCTCCTTAAAAATAAATAAGAGGTGATTTGATATAAACAAGGGTAGAAAAATCCTTCAGACTTCTGAAAAATAGGAAGTCCTTGAAAGATGCTGAGGTACCACAAGGTATTGCAGACCTAAGTCTCAAAATTTGTCTAACTGCCCCAATAAATGCTGTACTGCGACCATCATCATCATCTAACGCATTTTACCAAAACAATAGAGATTAAATGATTTGCCTAAGGTTGTAAAATTAGTAGTCAAACCAAGGTCTTCTTTGTTCTTTATTATTTTGACTGTACATGCAAATTTTTTAAAAATTAAAAGCTATCTTATAAATGCACATAACAGATTACCGCACAATGTGGCATGTGAGAAGGCAAAAATCCAACAATACACAGAAGTGTACAGTAGTGTTCACACAGGCACATCTGTGTCTGGCATTGCTCCTGAGGACTTCATCACTCCTATGAGGGGAAGGAAGCCAGTCTTCATTTTGCCTATAGTATTGGCTCTAGATAAATGACATAAATCAATTCTGTCCAGCATTAATAGTGCAGCATATTAGAGCATCAAAATATAAATTAAATTACTTATTTCTGAATAATAGATCTTTGGTAACAGCTGTCCTTGAAATAGGACACAAAATAAGTTTTAACTGCAACTTTGCTAAAAATCTGTTTTTACTTTGACACAAAAACACTGGCAATTCAATTAAGTGAATGGACAAACAGTATTATTTTGTTCCATTTGACTGAATAGGAAACATTACATGACTTGTTCAAGGTCACACAGATAATGAGAGTGTCAAGCTATCATTTAAGGTTCTAACTGTAAGCCACTGGAATTTGAACTCTACAAGGGCTACCCCTGTCCCTGTTGGGCTCATTGCTGCCAGCACCAAGCACAGCACCATGCACATCACTGGGGCTGATGCTAGGATCAGTGCACATGCTCTGAACAAGTATTAGGAGAGTTAACTGTTTTTGATGTAGAGGTAAAGTGACCAGTAAGTAGATAGCAGCTTCCCTTATATATCACAAGCAAGGCTAATCTGTAATGAAGAACGGAGAATAAAATGAGTTTACAACAAAATGATCAACCATGGATTGATAAGTCCATGGTCAGTGTCATGGACTTACCTGGCCAATCTTTAAGATGACTTTTTCCAGTTTAGCCTGCTCCCCACCATTCACGAAGACTCACAACAGTAGCATCCCCTGGTCCTATTTCTCTATCACTGACTTCGATACTCTTGTCACAAATCTTGAGAAATTCCTCACAGAAAACCTTGGCACCTCTTGTCATCACCAGTGATCAAAATCATACAAACCTCTGTCAGTTGTTTCAGCTGGCCTTTGTTTTCAGTTAATTCTTCCAATAGGTTATTCTTTTTCACTTGTAGTTCAGAGATTTCCTTTTTTAGTGGATCCATTAATTCATAGAAACGCATCTTTAAAAAAATTAAATTAACAAGCAGGCTTTAAACCCAAATGGCAATTAAAATTTGCTAATTTATAGTACTCTCGATAATTGGTAATAAAAGTAAAATATTAAGGTCATAAAAGAAAAATGTTAAAGAGTTTCAGATCATATGCCTGTACAATAAAGTTTTGTTTTATTTGTATAAAATTAAAACCAGATAGTCGTTAATTGTCTGACCACTAATACTTGAAGTCTTAATGTTCAATTCAGTTCCTTCAAGGTCCAGATTATCTGTAACTCTCCACCCCGACAGTCTCTTTCCTCTCTTCCTTCTATCAACACTCCATTTGCTCCTTAGTCCTCATCTCCCATTACTTCTCACCGTACACCATAAGCTTGCTATCTCCTGAACACATCAAGTGTTCCAGACTTTTGCTTTTGCTGTTTCCTCTGATAGAAAACCATGCGTTCATTCCCTTCAGGCTCTGATCAAATGTCACCCAATCAGTAAGGCTCTCCCTGATTCCCCAATCTGATTGACAATACTATGCCCACCTGGCGGCAGTTCCTAATCTTCACCCTTGCTCTTTTCTCTGCAGCATGTATGACACACATGCAACGCACTTTACTTTTAATTTACTGTCTCTATTGCTCCACAAAGACGCAAGCTCTATGAAGCCAGGAGTATTTGTTTGCTTTGTGTATTGCTCTGTCTCCAATGCCTAAATATATGAGAAGCCCACATCCCAGGCTCTTGGTGAAGCCCTACTTAACTGCTACCACTGCGGTGTAATGGATAATCAGGATGAATCAGGAGGAATCTTTCATATCACTATTTCCATTCAGTGCAGCTCTCTCTTCCCACTCACAATTCTCTTTGGGGAATTTGCCTGCCCTAAACTAGTGAAGTGTTCCATCTGACAAGTTCCTATAAAATAAAGAAGCCATGAGTAAATTAGGAACGGGCAATTAGGGACTCTCTGAAATGCCTTAATATACTGCTGTATTGCAAAAGCTCCATATTCATTAAGAAGCAAGTCCTAAGATTAGTCCTCAGCACAATAAATAACTAGTTAGGATAATATTGCCCGTGAAAATAAAAGATATGACAAGGAACACTAACAAGCCAGAGAGCAAAGATATGGATAACTGACACTAATGAGATACTTGATATCTATCATGGATGAGGCCTCAAGGACAGCACTTAAGATATTTGTTTTGGATAGTACATGCTGGGCAGAAATATTATATTTAAGCTGTTTAAATAAAAAGCTGGACAAAAAAGTAACACATTTTGTAGGAAATCATTAATCTGGAAGCCTTGTCCAAATGAGAACTGACAGGAGCCATCACTACTCCAACAAAATAATAGGTAATATTTTATTGTTTACTATGTGCTAAGGACTAAGCAAACCATTTTACATACATAATCACTATTAATCTTCACAATTACATCAACAGAAAGACACTATTATTATAATTAATCCTTTTATAAATGAAAAAATTCAAGACTCTTAAGGTGAAATGACATCTATATATCATAAACCAGCAGTACTGTGAAGTATGGGAGCCCTTGATCCCCACCCCACACTCTGAGACCCTTTCGGGGTATTCATAAGGTCAAAACTATTTTCCTAGTTATACTAACATTTTTGCCTCATTCTTTTATGCCTGTTCAAGGCGTCTACCAGGGGCTATACGATGTGTGAAGATATCAATGTCCTTAAGTCTAATGGAACGTGTGCTTACGTAGTCTTCTGTTTTATTCCACTTTAATTTCTAATACGGTAAATATTAATAGCTATAGCCCATATGTACACAAGCCCTTTGGGGTCCTCAGTGACTTTTAGAGTGTAAAGGGATGCTGACACCAAAGCATTCGCAACCATTGCCATAGATCAATCCTACGTGTAGATTTGTGTCAACACTGCATTCAAGATCTGAACTAGATCCACAAAAATCTCCCTCACTTGACACCTTTGCAATCACACTAACTCCCCTCTCCTTTACTATCCCTAACCAACCCCCCAGTACCCCCAATTAGTGTTCAATGTCTATAATTTCTCATGCTCAGAATGTTACAAACCACCAGTTTATGATAGAATAATTCATTTCTACAGACCATGCAGCCAGTAATGTCAGAGCTCTATTCATTGCTTGCTTGCTTTTGGAGGTCAATGGTTAAGACCCTTTCAAATTGGGTGGTTTGAACATCATTCTCCATCTTCAGATCAGGGCCATATAATAACTGGGTACTTCAGAAATGACGGATGCAACATAAATGGCAAACTTTAGTCTGAAAATACATGTAGGTTTTTTTTTTTTTGTTAACGACACAAGATACTTACAGATACATATTCAGGAATAGAAAGCTGATCTTCAGAAAAACCTTTCAGTTTCATATATTGCTCTTCCGTCAACTCAAAGTCATGCAGGTTTCGACGAATATCTCCAGCTTTCTCTCGTAGCTGACGGTTCGTCTCTTCCAGTTGTTTCTGTCTCAATAAAATAGTTTCCATTTCTTGTTTCATTAGTTCTTGATATTTTCTGTGGAAAGAAATTGTGGCAAGCTTAAAAAACTTCTCAAGATTTAATTTTCTCACAGTCACCTTTTTATAGTAACATATAATTAGAAAATGAGAAGCTCAAATAGCATATTTGGCTCTAGTAAAACTCTTATTTATTTAACCAATTAAACATGAAATGACAATTCTATACTCATTACTAAGTGTGCAGCCATATAAATTATTAGATAGGGTATTAATATGCTTAAAGAATAATTTCAAAAATTAAAATTATAGGGAAAGGAGGGTGGTTGGAGGTGGAAGAGGATATGGGGCATAAATAGTGATAGAAAAAAAATTAAAATTATAAAATTATACATTTCTTCTGTTTGTAGAGTTTAAATCTTAGACACCTGCTTTGGATACTACCCATTAAAATAATTTTCATTGTCTTGGTCCAAGTACTAAAAGGTATACCTCTTTAAGGTGGCAGCACTGAACCTTAATGAGGTCATAAAAACAGTATATGCACATATACTGTTTAGTTCTTGAGAAGTGTTGCTGCAATGAATATAGGGATATGGCTGTTCGAATTAGTGTTTTGACTTTCTTCAAATAAATAGCCAGAACTGGAATTGCTGAGTCCTTCTGTCTCTTGTTATAGCTTTTGTTTTAAAGTCTCTTTTGTCTAATACCCCAGCTTTTTTTATTTGCTTCTGTTTTCATGAAATATCTTTTTATCCCTTTACTTTCAATCTGTGAGCGGGTCTCTTGTAGACAGCATATGTAAGGGTACTGTTTTCTCATCCATTCAGCTACTCTATGAATTTTGATTGGAACATTTAATCCATTTGCATTTAAAGTAATTGTTTTTAGATGTGTATTTATTGCCACGGGGAGAGAAACATCAATGTGTGGTTGCCTTTTGCGTGTTCCTCACTGGGGACCTGGCCTGTAATCCAGGCATGTGCCCTGACTGGGAATTGAACTGGCAACCCTTTGGTCTGCAGGCTAGCACTCAATACGCTGACTGAGTGCTGATTTGGGTGCAAGATGAACCCAAACAGGCCAACACCAGCCAGATATGTTATTCACATTTTTTTTTTCTTCTTCTTCTTAAAGAAGTGCCTTCAACATTTCTTGTAATAATGGTTTGGTGGTGATAAACTCCTTTATATGTCCTGTCCTTGGAAGCTCTTTATCTGTCCTTTGATTTTAAATGATAGCCTAGCCAATGAATGCATAAATAAGTGGAACAACAAATCAATGTTCCTCTCTCTTAAAAAAAATATTAATAAAAAAAGGCCCTAGCCTGGTAGTTCAGTTGGAGTGTTGTCCTGATTCGCCAAGGTTGCGGGTTTGATCTCTGGCCAGAGTACATGCAAGAAATAACAAATGAATGCCTATATAAGTGGGACAACAAATTAGTGTTTCTCTCTTTCTCTAAAAAAAAAGTCAAAAACTTTTTAAATGATCGCCTTTTTGAGTACAATAATCTTGGTTGTAGGTCATTCTTATCACTTTGAATATTTTGTGCCAATCCCTTTTGCCCTGAAAAGTTTCTGTTGAGCAATCAGCTAATAGTCTTATGGGAGCTTCCTCATAGGTAATTGTTTTCCTCTTTCTGCTTTTAAGATTCTTTGCATTTAACCTTAGCATTTTAATTATGATGTGTCTTGGTGTGGGCCTCTTTGGGTTCATCTTGTTTGGAACTCTCTGTACTTCCTGGACTTGTATGTCTATTTCCTTTGACAGGTTAGGGAACTTTTCAGTCATCATTTCTTCAACTAGGTTTTCAATTCTTTGCTCTCTTTTCTCTTTGTGGTAGTCCTATGATGCAAATATTGGCAAGCTTGATGGTGTCCCAGAGGCCCCTTAAGCTATCCTCATTTTTTAAAAATCCCTTTTTCTTTTTGCTGTTCCAATTGGGTCTTTTCTCTTACCTTATCTTCCAAATTGCTGATTTGATCCTTTGCTTCATCTAGTCTACTGCTTATTCCCTCTACTGTATTCTTCATTTCTCACTGATTACTTTTTCTATTTTCTATCTCCTTTTTTGTTTTTCCTATCTCTTTGTTAAAGTTCTGATCTCACTCAGCATCCTCATGACCAGTGTTTTGAACTCTGCGTTTGGTAGATTGCTTGTCTCCATTTTGTTTATTTTATTTTTTTCTGGAATTTTGTCTGTTTTTCATTTGGGACATGTTTCTTTGTCTCATTTCAGCTGACCTTTTTTTTTTTTTTTTTTTTTTTTTTTTTTTTTTTTTTTTTTTTTTTTTTTTTTTTTTTTTTTTTTTTTTTTTTTTTTTTTTTTTTTTTTTTTTTTTTTTTTTTTTTTTTTTTTTTTTTAAATCTATTATGTAGAGCTGCTACATCTCCTGGTCTTGATAAGAGTAGCTTTATGTAGGCAAGTTGCATAGTCTCCCTGGTCACCTAAGCCAGGTGCTCCACCTATGTCTCTTGTGTGGGTTGTATGTGCCTTCCTACTGTAGTTGAAACTTGATCATTGTTGGCATGCTGATGGGGGGGATTGACTCTCAGGCAGACTGGCTGTGAGACTGGCTGTGGCTAGAGCAGAGGAACTGTTGCGCAGGGGCTGACCCCACGGAGCAGGTTTTGCTTTCATCGGGCTCTGGTGCCGGTTGAGTCTGCCTCTTGGGTGTTTGTGGAGGTGGTTTGGGGGTGCTCTGGTATGTTGGTTCCAGGGCCTTTTGGGAAAGGTCTGGGGCAGGCCCATGGCCTTTGTTCTGTCTGGGGCCATTTGAGCTACAAAGTGATCTACAGATTCTGTTTGTGCTGGGCCTGGATGTTCCTGGGAGAGGCTAAGCTATGAACTAAGACTGGGAGCCCCTACTGGCAGACTTGCAGCTGCTTAGCAGGAGATGTCTCCAGTGCTTTTCCATGCCAGTCATGTTTCCAGTCACCAGCTAACCCCATGAAATTCTGAGATCACCAACGGCATCTAGATTGCTAATGATCAATTTTAAATTCTTTTTATTCTTAACCTAATGATAACACCTGACACAATTGATCTCTCTTTCCTTATACACTTTCTGCCTTCCAAGATACCACAGTATCTTCATTTTTCTCCTGTTTTACTGATGGTGCTTTCTCAGTCTTCTTGTCTGGTCTGTGTTAGTGCTGGAGTACCCAGTCCTCTCCTCTGAATGCAGAGTCACTTCTTTGGGGAATTAATCTAGTCTCATGACTTAAATACTGTCTATAGACCAGACTTTTCATACAACTCCACATGGATTTCTAATCAGACAACTCTAACTTAACATGTCCAAAATGAACTCCTGCTCTTCACTCGCAAACCTACTCCACTATGGTTTTTCCTAGTTGACACTAACTCCATCGTTTCATTTACTCAGGTCAAAGATGTTGACACAATCCTTGACTCCTCTTTTTCTTTTAAAACCCACATCTAAACCATTAGAACATCCTATCAACTTTACCTTCAATATATTCAGGGTCCATATACATTTTACTCCGATTGGTGATCAGGAGGATTATTGCAATAGCTTCCTAACTTTCCTCTCAGCATCATTCACTCTGATAAATGTCTAAAGAATTAGAAAAGAAGACCTATTACTGAATGCAGTGATTTTCAAAGTGTTCTCCTGAACCAGCAGTAGCACCAGCATCACCTAGGAACTTGGCAGAAATGAAATTTTGCAGGGCGCCAACCCAGATCAGAACTGGAGGGTGGGACCAAACAGTCTTTTCTAACAAGACTTCCAGGTGATTCTGTTGCATGCTAAAGTCTGAGAGTCACTAATCTAAAATAATAGTGACTAATAATTTGGTCAGGTAATTGTTTAAAATATTGATTAAATAGTGAAATGTTATAAAGTGAAAAGATACCTACTTTACACATTTACCTCTAAGTAAAATATAGAAATAAACACTCATCTGTTAATTTTTTACATAGACTCCGGATTTTTAAAAAACATAGATGTATGTTTTATGTGTATGTGTATAAATCATTGTTCATAATTTCCAAGTTCAATTTCTTTAGTGGCAGGACGCTTTAAAAGACACTTAGGAAGAAATGTTAGAGAATACTTTTTATGGATTTGTTTAATTTTTGCGCCCCCCCATGTCTAAATCTGTCTTGCTTAATTTGCTGATTTTTTAAGTCACTACTTTTTATTGAACCTTTCCAAGCATTCATTATACAGTAGTTTTCATAAAAATGACACAACTTTTTTGTATTGCTATTTGTTTACACAATTTTGATTAAGTTATATAAGTATAAGTACAAGTCACATAGGCATATTTGTGAGTAAACACAAGAGACTTCCGATAAGCACATAATAGAGCTGGAGAACGTGTGAGGCAAATAGTAGGCACTTTATCTCAACAGTGTTCAAAGGGCCATGAAAATCAATCAGTATGTTTTGCAGAGCAGTTGAAAAACAGGTTAATCGAGACAGCAGGTTAAGTAGAGGTCAGTTTAGAGAGCTGCTATTGTCATTTATGGTTCACTTTCATAGGCAGTGTTTGTTGAATAAATGTTGAATTTTGACTTTTTGAATTCTGTGGAATGTATCGAGTAAACTACTTTTTTGTTGGTCTGGATGTAAAAACTGTTACCATTTTAGCTTATAACCACATGCATTAATAGGTAATGCCACTACTTTTAAGGGCTAAATAGGTATTGATGCTTTTTAAAAACTTACCTGGCATCCTTCTGCTGAAAAGTCAATTGGTTGTCTAATCTCAATGTTAGTAGCTGCTTCTGGTGAAGTGCATCATTAAGTTTCTCCTCCAATTCTTCAATCTTAGTAAAGAAGAAAAGGTAAATTCTCTGGTCAATTTTACAATTTATTATTAAAAAGCACTTATGTGTCAGTTATGTGCATGGGCCGGGAACTGAACCCATAACCTTTTGGTGCACAGGATGATGCTCTGACCAAACCACCTGGCAAGGGCTTAACGAATAGAGGCTTTTTTTGTTTGCAGTGGTCGTGTCCATAAACTACAATCTGTTCACACAAACGATTTTTAAACTGTGGTTTGAAACTGCTGTCTCATAATTTTTTTTCAGCCAGGCTGCCGTTAAGACTATTTTTTCCCTTAACCCACACCTACTAAGAAGCCTATTGACAACTGGGATTTTATGTTGGTGTCTCACCCAGGTAATTATTTCCAGGCCAGACCCTTCACTTGTATTTTATATCCATATTATCTGACTATTACACTTCATCAACTGACTACTTTAAATATCCAGAATGAAACTAGTCATTGACCTTGACTAATCTTATATCCCCTGCATTTCCTTAGTCTCCAAAGGGGAGAAAGAAAAAAAAAAAAGGCATGTTTGATATGGCAAATTTTCCCTCACTGCTTAGTCGGATCAAACACCTTTTTTCGTTTGTTTGTTTGTTTACTTCATAAGTAGCTGCTAAAACTGTACCATCCTCTTAAATACCCACTGACAAGTCTACAGTTACACCCTTATAATAATCACTCGGGTTGATTATAAGTTTCCTCACTGGTTTCCCTGAGCCCAGTGTTCTCAACCTCCAAACCTATCTTTCTTTATTTTACTCAATGTATTTTCAAAGTGCTATCAAATATTCATTTCCCCAGTTTTTAAAAAAATTTAAATTGTTGATTTTACAGAGAGGGCAAAGAGGGAGAAAGAGAGGGAGAGAAACATCGTATGTGCCCTAACGTGGAACTGAACTGGTAACCCAGGCATGTGCCCTGCCCAGGAATCCAACTGGAAACCTTTCAGTTTGAGGGCAATGCCCAGTCAACTGAGCCACACTGACTGGGGTTTTAGTTCCCCAGTGCTAATTCTTCAGGGGATCCTGTCTTCACAATAAATTCCAAATTTCATGGCATAATTTTTTGGCCCTTGACAATCACTACTAGTAGCTTAAAAGGAAACACTGTTCCAGCCAAAATAAGAGTTTGCCATTCTCCAAATATTTGGTGCTCTCTCTCAAGCCTCTATCAACCTGGATTTTGGAAATTTAGAAAATTCTTCACTCTTTTCCTGTCAACTCAAGCAATCCTTGTTCATGCTTTAAAAGAAATCCTTAATTCCATGAGTCATCAACCTCTTCCTCACTACTGAATCATTCCTTTCATTAACCAAACACGTTCTATCTCCCACTAAAACAAAGAACAAACAACACTCCCTTGATGATGCCACTTCCTTTGCTATATTATCATTTCTCTGCTCACCATCAGAGCATATGGTTTTCGTCCCCTATTAGTCCAGTAAAACTATTCTCAGCAAAGTTATGAATCACCTCCATAATGCCCAGGCCAATGACTATTTCTGCATATTTATCGTACTTGACAGCATGATCTGACTAAGCTGACTGCTCCATCTTCTTTTGGTTTCCATGGTACTGCTCTGTGTTTTCCTCCTAACTCCATGTACACTCTCAAGTTTCTCGAGTTCCTTTGCTACATTTGGAGCCCTCTTCCAATCCCTAGGCAATGTTATCCAATTCTATGATTTTAGGTCCATCTATACACACACCAATGCTCACCCATCTAGTCACGGACTCTTCCCTAAACTCCAATTTGTTACAACAGATAGTAGGGAGCATTGGGGAGTCTACCCCATTGGCCAAGATGGCACAGGGGGAGGTTCTTGCACTGCATGCACCAAGAGCTAGAGAGATGAATAGATAAGGCCTTGTGTACTCTGAAAGCCAGTGAGATCATTGGAGGGAGAAAGACAGCCCTCCTCTCCCCATTGCTATAAGAACCTCCGCCTTGGGCAGGAAGGCAAGATAGTCTTTGAGATGGGAGTCTGCCCTTCTCTCAGGTTAGTGCTGAAATAAGCCTCTTTTCTAACACCAGCACCTGTCTCTCAGGTTTGGTTTTCATTGCCACAGGGAGCTGAACCCACTGTGTTTGGTTTCAAACTGACAATTCCATTTAGGAGTCTAACGGGAATCCAAAGTTTAACGCACTAAAAACAGAACTTGTATTTTACCTTCCAGGCCAGTTTTCTCCCAGCCTTTACTTTCTCAGTAAATGGAGTCACGTGATGAAGCTAAAAACGTAGGAGTCTTATGTAAGGCAATAGCCTAATAACTATCTTTCCCTTCTGTCTTATCTACCCGTAGTTTCTTACTTCAGTAAGAAACTGAAGCACTTACTTCAGTGCGATTTTGAATACAAAAATCAGGTTATGTTACTCCAATTGCCTAAAATCTGCAAATGGCTTTTCTGACTACATAGTCCAAAACAAAGCAAGGGTTAAACAAACACTGGTGATGGCCCATATCCAGCCCATGACCTGTTTCTGTACAGCCCATGAGCTAACAATGGGCTTTAAATTTGTAAAGGGTTGTTCAAAAAAAAAAAAAAACAAGAAAAATATGTGATAGGCCATATGTGGCATGCAAAACATAAAGCATTTACTTCCTGGCCCTTTACAGACAAAATTTGCTGATTCCTTATCTAAAGTAGCCATTGCTAAGTGATGCTATGCCACATGACATTGAAGATACCTTGTTTGTTTTTTGATCATGTCTTTCACTTGAATGTCAAATTCATGAATATGGGACTGTCATATTCATTGCTACATTCCCAGCCACATGTCTCAATAAGTATCTTAAATCAACAAATAAAACCACATTCCTCAGTATTACTATTTTTCAAATCAAGAACACTGTTACTCAAAGGACAAAAAGTTCTTTTCCAGGTTACAGCTTCTTCAGTTTCAACTGACTTCTTTCTTGTTTTTTTTTAAGCATATTTTATAGATTATGCTATTACAGTTCTCCCAGTTTTTTCCTACCCTTTATCACCCTCTGCCTTGTATCCCTTTCCCTCCTGCATTCCCACCTTAGTTCATGTCCATGGGTCATACATATAACTTCTTTGGCATCTCCATTTCCTACATTATTCTTAACCTCCCCCTATTTTGTATCTACCATTTATGCTTCTTATTCCTTGTACCTTTCCCCCCATTTTTCCACCTCCCAAATAACCCTCCATGTGATCTCCATTTCTGTGATTCTGTTCCTGTTGTTTGCTTAGTTTGTTTTTGTTGTTTTTTTAGACTCAGTTGTTGATAGTTATTTGTTGTCATTTTACTGTTCATAGTTTTGATCTTTTTCTTAGATAAGTCCCTTTAACATTTCATATAAGGGCTTGGTGATGATGAACTCCTTTAGTTTTACTTTATCTGAGAAGCACTTTATCTGCCCTCCATTCTAAAGGATAGCTTTGCTGGTTGGAGTAATCTTGGATGTAGGTCCTTGCTTTTTATGACTTTAAATACTTCTTTCTAGCCCCTTCCTGCCTGTAAGGTTTCTTTTGAGAAATCAGCTGATAGTCTTGTGGGAGCTCCTTTGTAGATAACTGTCTCCTTTTCTCTTGCTGCTTTTAAGATTCTCTTATCTTTAATCTTGGGTAATTCAATTATGATGTGTCTTGGTGTGTTCCTCTTTAGGCCCAGCTTCTTTGGGACTCTCTGAACTTCCTGGACTTGTATGTCTATTTCCTACACCAGACTAGGGAAGTTTTTTTTCATTATTTTTTTGAATAAGTTTTCAATTTCAGCTCTTCCTCTTCTCCTTCTGGCACCCCTATGATTCAGATGTTGGAATGTTTAAAGTTGTCCTGGAGGTTCCTAAGCCTCTCCTCATTTTTTTGAATTCTTGTTTCTTCCTTCTGTTGCAGTTGAATATTTATTTCTTACTTTTGTTCCAAATCATTGATTTGAGTCCTGGTTCCCTGTATATTTTTCACTTTGTGTAGCCTTCACTTTTTCCTTTATTTTGTAGCTGTACTCAACCATTTCTGTGAGCATCCTGACTACCAGTGTTTTGAACTCTGCATCTTGATAGGGTGGCTATCTCCTTGTCACTTAGTTCTTTTTCTGGAGTTTTGATCTGTGCTTTCATTAGGGACATATTTCTTTGTCTTGGCGCATCTGTTATGTTGTAAGGGGCAGAGCCTTAAGTAATCACCAGGCTGGGCAACCCTCTTTGCTGAGTTGTGGTGCTATATATGGGGGAGGGGTCAGAGAGGGAACAATGCTGTATGCTGGGCTCTTGCCCCACTTTCAGTCACTTCCTCTACTTCCCACAAGCAGACTGTGCTCTTTCAGGTGCTGCCTGGGTGCTGATTCCTGGGTGGGTGGCCTTTGTGTGTTCTAGGCTCCCACAGGCCCCTCTGATGGACTACTCTGAGTGACTGGGAGTTTCTCCTGCCACCAAAGCCCCCAGAGGTTTTTCCAGCCAGAGGCTTTTGAAGCTTTCTTTTCCCTGTGCTGGAACCCTGGGTTGTGTGGTCTGTTTCACTCCCTGATTGTTCCTCCCGGTTTATCCACACGTGAATATAGGACCATCTGGTCTGCCAGTTGCCTCTTTGCCCTGCATCCTCTATTCCCCAGCTGCCCATCTCCACCCTTCCTAGTAGTCTGGATTAATGTTTCTTCTTCAACTCCTTGGTTGTTGGACTTCCATACAATTAGATTTTTCTTGCAGTTCTGGTTGATTTTTGTTTTTAAATTGGTTGTTATCCTTCTTTTGTTTGTGTGAGGAAGTGAAGCATATCTAACTATGCCTCCATCTTGGCTGGAATCTCAACTGCCTTCTAAATTAAGTCCTTTACCTCAAAGACAATCAAGCTGGGGAGATGTACCTCTTCATTTCCCAAGC
The DNA here is from genome assembly GCA_004027475.1 of Anoura caudifer. Taxonomy (NCBI): domain Eukaryota; kingdom Metazoa; phylum Chordata; class Mammalia; order Chiroptera; family Phyllostomidae; genus Anoura; species Anoura caudifer. The sequence continues at coordinate 44,820 of PVKU01005005.1, forward strand.
CATAAGGAACCCACCAATCTCTAATAAAAATTAAAAAAGTTTTGGCATTTTAAAAACTGATGGGCAAGAGCATGAAAAGGAAGGCATTAAAGAAGTGTGGTAACAAAAGGGATTTAGACAGCAATGGAAGGGTTTAAGTATAAAGCTAACAATTCTCTACTATCAAGAAGTTTGGCCTAAGCAGGTACCCTTCTAAGTTCTCAGCAAGCACTGAGTGGGAAGTGGAAATCAGTATTCTGGAGTTTCTTTGGACTTAGCTGTTCCTGTTTTTAGACATGAAGAAACTAAATCAGCAAGGATCAAGACATTCACAGTACTACATTATGATAAACTGTAACATCAGCATTAAGTGTAATAAATACGAACATTGTATTGGTGCCATAGAGATGTACAAAGATGTTAAAGAGAGTTATATATGTATTTCCTAACTAAGAGACCTTGATGAATAAGAAAATCACTTATCTCCCCAAAATCATGTACTCCCTTCTTTCTAATATTACTCTGATTTTTATTAGTGACACTAATGTTCCAGTTAAAAACTTAAATTTTCCAGCTTACCACCCAACTTGGTGGGGGGTGGTCTTCCTATATAGTTCTAGTCAATTGTGGTCACTGACTTGAACTTCTGAGAAAGCTCTTTATAGGACTCATTTGGCATGTGACCCATTCCCCAATTATTTTTCTCCTTATTTTTGCCTGGAACAGAAATAATAGAAGAGGTACAGCTATCTGTCATTTTGAGGTGAAAACTGCATGATAAAAACAGGTATGCAGAAGGTTAAAGAAGGCTGGGTTAATGATATTAAGGAGTAACCATACCAGATCCAAAGGACTTATTTTCAAATCCTCTTATACCAGAGATACAATATCTTTATCTTTCTTAACCTACAGTTTCCACATCTGTGTTACAAGGCAGCCAGCATTGTCCAAATCTCCGATTTAACAGCTGGATTTAATTCCTAAAACACTGGACAGCAGGTTCAATCTTTTTCCACAACAAAAATATCTATAACATTCATAATATGTGACCATTCAGGACTAGTTGAATGCTTTCAATGGCAAGATGTTCAGTATCTTAAAATCAGGTCATTTATAATGTGAAGAGGAAGAACAGGTTCATATTCAGCAGAATCTACCTTTCCTGTTGCTTTCCTGGAGCTATAGTCTAATGAGGGAAATTTAGTTTTGGGGATGCTAGAATGTGAGATTTTCATCTTTGTATTCCCAAGGCTCTGCACTGGTAAGCTTTAGAGAATAAATTAAGTGGCTAAAAATACTGTTCTTTCATCGATCTCAAAATCAGACCTTCTCAAATTTTACATCTCTGAAAGTGGAATGCATCTTATGATCTAAAACACGTAACAATTTAACTTGGCAGTTTTTAAACTTAGAGATACATGCAATGACCCATTTACAATGAAGGTGCCTTGGATTAAATGAATTAAAGGAAGACTAATTGTTCTAACATATGATATTTCTTCATACATGTGACAGCGAACGTCTTACCTCCAAGGGTTCTCAGACTAAGCAGAATAATAATAGACAAAACAAAACAACAACAAAAAAACCCCCATGAGAATGTGGAGTAAGGCAGTTTATTCTGGAGAGCAGTTTGGCAGAAAACTAAGTTAAACGAGGTATACATATACCATATGAGCCAGAAACTTTACTCCCGATTATATATGTCAAAGAAATGTTCACACGGAAGAGAAATGTCTACAGAAGGCCAATGCTGCATGTGGTGGCAAGGAGTTAGAAGTAGTCTGGAGGCCTATCACTGTGGGAGTTAATGGATGAATTGGTGGAGAGAATTATGTGGAAGTTGGAACAGATGACTAGATATACACGAAGTAATACAAATGATTTAAAAACAGGGCTGAATAGAAAACAGTTACAAGGGAGATGAAATCTAAAACAAAACATGCAATTTACATTTATGTAAAGGAAAAATATGATACCCATTGTCAAAAATAAATGTTTTAAAAATAATTAAAATTAAAATAGCTGCAGAGAGAGGAGGGATGGAAATGAGCTATGGGAATAAAAGGAATAAATACACAAAGTAAAAAGTGACCTTGTATAGATCAATGATTTATGTGTAATAAATTCAGAAATATGATTGTCTTCTACATTTTCAGTCCAAGTAAAAGACCACAATAAAGTAACTGAACTAAGCACTAAGCACCATGCGTATAAAAATAATATAGTGCTGAATAAATGTAGTCACTACCACTATTTTGTTAGACACCAAGCATCTAAGAGCTTATATGTATTGATTAATTTAATTCCTCCCAACAACTCTATTTAGTAAATACTATTAATATTTTTATTGCCTAGGAAATCAGGAGCAAAAAAAGTTAAGAAATTTTCCCTAAGTAATGAGTAGGGCTGAAACTCAAACCTAAATTGTGTGTATCTAGAATTGTAGCTCTGATATGATACACTAGAGAGCCTCTCATTTCTATCATGTAAAGGCTATGATTTAAAAAAAAAAAAAAAAAGCCATTTATAACCCAGCACAATGCAAAATTGTTTGAGAACAATTTTAAAAATGGCCTTCAAAACCCCGTAAGTCTGGATATGACACTTAAAAAATATTTTTTGACTGAGTGGGTACATTAATGAATGGAAGACTTACCTTGGGCTTCTTCAATGAGTAGCATAAATAGAGATCTTGATGGGTGAAGATATGTAAGCCAGTAGCATTACAGAAGTCCATATGAGGAGTGAAAGCATTATGAGTAAAGGAATAGATTCGGGAAGGCACTGGACACACTGCTAAAACACCAAGTGACCAAGTAGGGGTAGGTAACTGCATGGAGAACCTAAGTGTTAGAAGATCCACTTGGATAGAGCATGGGCTTTATTCAGACTTCTTGCAGGATATGAATCCTGCCTGCCTCCATCACTTCCATCTGAATGGCCTCATTATACTATTAACCATTTGGGGCTCTGTCTCATCAAGAGCAAAATGAGTTCATTCTGATTTAAGAAATAGCTGAGCACTTATTATGTACGAGGAACTGATCTAAGTGGTGGCAATACACAGTGAATACAAAGAAGTCTCTGGTTCTCATGCACATCACAGTCCATTAAAAGGGACAAATACCAAAGCAACAGAGTTAGGCAGTCCTATGAACACAGACGTAAGACATAAGACACTGCAGAAGACATGGGGGGGTTTAAAAATGAGGATATTATTTAGTTGATAACTGCAACAATAATGAATATTTACTGTGTACTTACTAAATATCAGGCACTATTCTAACTTAATCTATTGATTCATTTAAGATGATTGCTCATGTATAACAACCCCCATCCCAAAGCACCTATATCTCAAAGAGTTATGAGGCTTAAACATAATAACATATGAAAAGTGACTAGTAGAGAATAAGCATTCAATAAATGTTAGTTATTAATATTAAAATAAAATTGCCGAAACTATTTGTTTACTTCATCAAGACTTGCAGTTTAGGATGCTTTATTTTCCTAGAAGCAATGGGCAAGATTATGAAGAATATTAGTATTTATAGGCAAGGGCTGAAATTGTAGACTGACTTAGCAAGAGAGAAGGTATAACTGAAACAACCAAATGGGAGGGGAGGATAGGAAGAGATGGGATAAAGAGCAAGGGTGGAGGGTGTGATGTTGGAAAGATTTTCTCAGGACAGAAGTAGTAGAGTTAAGAAGTGTCTCCTGTCTTTCTGAAATCGCTATACATTTCTTTAGCTAGTGACAACTTTAGGGTGTCTTACATACAATACTGTGTAATTATAAATAACCACACAAAGCAGAAAAACAAGGACCAGAATATCCCTTCTTATTTGGCAAACACCACTTGTTAAAGACTATGGTACTTGAATTTATGCTTGGTACTATGTCACAGTAACTATCAAACTGAAAGACAATTATAGTAAATATCAAATAAAAAGACACCAAAGAAACCAAATCTCCAAGGCAGAGAGCTATAAAGATTCAATAATAATTATGATCTTGACTCTTCCCTACTAAACCAGTCATATCAGGGTTAGTTTTCAACGAAGCAGATAACGTTGCTAGGGAAAAAAAACCTACAAAAATACACTTCATGCATGCTAATTTAAAAGATTTAATTATTCAGATTTAAAAAACTGAGCCTACAGAAGCAATTCATCCTTGCCCACTTTTAAGTCACCCTTTCTTTCAGTACTTTTGATACAGATATATTATGCACATACACCCCTTTCCAAAACCAGCTTTCAAAAGCTATGCAAGGAAATATAATTATCTCAAGTTAAAATTATATAAATATTTAATTCTTATTTATCTGCATCTTGAAAACAGTAAATCAATTAATTATATAACAAAATTTACACTGATCTTACCTTTGTAAGATAGTCTACTTTCAAATTGTCGATCATCATATTTTTCTGGGATAGCTCTATTTTCAGTAACTGAATATTATGAAGTAGTTCTTTCCGTTCAATTAGCTGCCTGGTGATTTTGATTTTACCATCTCGCTCTTCTGATGAAGAAATGTCATCTGTAGGAACGGTTGTTTCTAGACTAATATCTTCAGATTCCAGAGAGCTAGAGACGTTAATTTTTTTTGAAGCCTTGACAGTTTTTTGAGACATTACGGGTCAGTTTTCTTCTCCAATTCTATTTCAATTTTCTGTAGGTTAAAAAACATTAAACTAAATGACTCAAACATTCTCTGTGGGAACCATATTAAAGAGATACTAAGGATTCCCCAAGTAATTATTAGATAATCTAAGGATCCCAAATCTAGGACAGATTATTAAATTACTCCTCAGAGCAAACATATTAAGTCCAACTCATTAAATCCTATTATGAACTCAAGCACTTGGATGAATAAGAAACCCAGTTTTCAGGGGGAGGAATCTTATTTGGTGGAAACAAAGAAATTGATTAGATAAAGGATAAAGCTCTAATGCCACTAATGCCACTAACAAAAGCAGCACATATCCAACATTAGAAAAATCACTTTCGAGTTGCTCAAGGGAAGTTTATACAGAGACAGAACTTAGAATCTTGCTGGATATAGGGAGCAGCAGTAAAAAAGGAAGAGCAAGCGGGTGTTAAGGATGGTATAGAGGTGGTGAAAGTGTAAAACGACAGTGGAAGACAGTGGTTGTCAGGCTGGGACCAAGTCTTTGTGAATGAAAGTAGTGACTCCCTCACCCTCCCCAAACACACACACCTTAATAATCAAGAACGTGAAGGGCCTTGAGTATCAAATGTGTTCGAAATTTATTCTGCAGGCAATGAGGCATCACTAAAGATTTTTAAGAAGGAGAAGCAGTGGCATTTTTTACAGGCTTACAGATTGTAGCATGAGGGTAGAAGAGGAAAAACTCAAGAATTCTAAGTCGAACTTCTTACCCCTTTAAAAGAATTTCTGCAACTCCTCTGTTTTAACACTACACGATATAATGAATTATGTACGGTATTGCAGATAACAGTTTTTCTAAATGAAACGATGTGTGTTGAGGGGAAACGGCAAGAACTTTAACCGGATCGGCTTCCCCGCTTTTTAAAGGGCAAAGGATAAAATAGGTGAAATCAAAGACAGGCAACATCACCTGGATTACAAAGGATCTGGGACAGAGACTGGCCACACTTAACCCAAACTTGGCAGCATCGGAGGATTCCTTGCCCCACGCGTGAAAGGAAGGGATAGCCAAGAGCTATGTCGATAGCTTCGATTACTCCACGTCGCAGGCTGGACCGGCCGCCGCTGCCGCTACTCCAAGGAGCTGAAGGCGTTTTCAGGCTGCAGCTCGGCTTGCAGCACCTCAGTAACGAATTTCAAGCCGGGGACCGTTTGGACCCGTAACCAGGACAACCTTTGCTGTGTCCCGAGGAAGTCAGTGGAAGCGGCAGCGAACAGAGGCCCCAACGCCGGAACTTACCCCGGGTCCGCCCCGGCGCAGAAAGCGATGCATGTTGGGAACTGAGGTCCAGAGGCAGGCCCCGCCTACATCATGGGGGGCGGGGAAATGGCTCTGGGGTCCGCCCACCCTCGCAAGCTCCTTGCTTTCGTCCAATTCTCGCAGCCCTCGGAGAGCCAACCAATGTCAGTCTCGACGTTTTCCCGCGAGAGCTGTTTGCTAGTGTCTGGGGCGGGAAGGGGCGAATCTCCCTGTAAAGGATAGTTGTACGACAGGGCTCCTAGTTTGATACATTTTTCGGTCCAGTGCTGTCAGAGTTGGGATTTTGCGCTGCGAGGCAAGATGCTGAAGTCCAAGACTTTCTTAAAAAAGACACGGGCGGGGGGCGTGATGAAGATCGTGCGCGAGCACTATTTACGGGACGACATCGGCTGCGGTGCGCCTGGTTGTGCGGCCTGCAGCGGCGCGCACGAGGGGCCGGTCCTTGAGCCGCAGCCCCTAGACCCACCGAGTAGCCTCTGTCCGCAGCCTCACTATTTGCTACCTGACACCAACGTGCTGCTGCACCAGGTGCGTCTGCGGGCGGGCTCCACCTGGAGAAGGGGTGTGACAGCTAGGGAAACTAGGGCCCAGAGAGACGCGTCCGGGGCAGCATCCTGCACTTAGGGAGAGGCAAACCCTTAGGTACAGGAGGGACCCATGGCTCCTGTACCCCAAGCCGAGGTTCTTTTCCTTGCATGTAGTATTTTTGAGTTCTTGGAGGCATAATAAGTGTAGGCACGTTGATTTTCTAATTCCTGTTGTCTTTTCCGCCTTAGATTGTAAGTCTCTGGAGGCCGGGACCTGAGCTTCTGTGGCCTCCAGTCTGCAACCCCCAGGCAGCTTTTTAAGTGCCTATTAAACGAATACGATGTGGGATTTCTTTATTAATGGACTTAATTCTGCGAAGTTTTAGAGTTAGTCTGTTACACGTGTTTTTCACTACTAAACCTGAAAATTTTTCTGTAGCAAGATATCTCCTTATCGTAATGCATATTTAGTGTTATTTAAACTGATAGGATTTTATGTTCGACAGAAGCAATTTGCAAGTGAACGTAGAAAAAATTAATTCTTCTTGTCTTTTCTTTTTTAAGATTGATGTTCTTGAGGACCCTGCCATCAGGAATGTAATTGTTCTACAAACAGTTATGCAAGAAGTGAGGAATCGGAGTGCCCCGGTGTATAAACGAATCCGAGATGTGACTAATAACCAGGAGAAGCATTTCTATACTTTCACTAACGAGCATCATAGGTAGGAGGGAAATTATGTTAATTATCAAAAAAACACAGAATTATCTAACTTTGGGGGATGGCTCCTGTCGGTGATTTGTGATGTCAGAAGATATTTGATGGGTTTCATACATACAGGAGTTTTATTTTCTCATATAGTTGCATGGAACATAATGCTAAGTAGACCTCATTCAGGTCATGTAGACATTGATTGGATCAAACCTCAAAGCAAGGTCTCCAGACTCCTAGGCTATAGTAGGTACTTTTATTTCCAAAATGTTTTCATTTTGAATTGATTTTAGTATGTGTTGAGCAATAGAATCATAGTAGATAAGATTAACCAGCTTCTTGGAAAACCATATTATATGAATAGCCAACATAGGTTAATAAAATGTAAAGGTTTGTGAAGGAGGTTTTAAATAATAAAGCAAATTTATTCTTAATGGGCTTTTAAAAGTTACACCAGTCCTTTGTAACTGATTATATTGAAGAAAATAAGGTTAAAGTATAGAATTCTTTGTTGTATTTCAAATTCAAGACTTATGTTTCAACATAATGTGTGGTCTTAGAAAATAGATAACAGGATTTCTTATGTTTCATAAATCGATGATGCATCTTAGTATACTTTTATTAGATTAGATCAGGGCTTCTCAGTCTTGGTTCTGCCAACATATTGGACTGGATAATTCTTTGCTGTGGGTAGGCTGATGTTTAGCAGCATCCTGGCTTCTACCCAGTACATGCCAGTAGCAACCCTTTTACCCTCTGTCTCCAGAGTCATAACCCAAAATGTTTCCAGATATGTCAAATATTCCCAGGGAGCAAAGTTGCCCCCATTGAGAACCACTGCATTAGTGGTAGATGTGGTAACGAAATCCCGTTTGTAAACTGCCAGTTAAAAAATTTAATTTCTCAACTTTCTCATCTTTATCCTTATATCCCAAACTTCAAAAAAATAAATTGGTCTTGTAAAGAACATCAGTAAAGCTCTTGCAGCCTTCTCTTATTCCTAGCTCATCCTTGAATTCTAGAAGCAAGCGATCTCACTTGTTTTTCAGTGCAGAAAGATCAAGTTTTTGTGGAGCCTGATCATTAGATCCCTAATCAGAGGTTATTGTTACCTTAAGTACATGAGTAGAGTCTAGCAATCCTGGGGTCGACAGGAAAATTTTCCTTAGAACACTTGGGCAAATCTTATAAGATGCTGTTGCTCAAGTCACACTAAAACCAGTTCAAAAATTTATGGCAGTGTCTTGTGATTGGTACACCCAAAATAATTCTAAAAACTATTATAAGTTAAGTCTAAATTTTTAAAGTTGAATTTATTATTATTATTTTTTTAAGTAAGACTTCATTTGTTTTTAGAGAGGGAAAGCAGAGGGAGGAAGGGAGAGAAACGTGCATTGATTGGTTGCTTCTCTCCTGCCCCCAGATGGAGACCTGGCTGGCAACCCAGGCATGTGCCCTGCAGGGATCAAACCAGATACCTTTTGGTTTGCAGACTGATGCTCAGTCCACTGAGCCACACCAGCCAGAGCTGAATTTATTATCTTTAGCACTAGAAGTTATTGTGCTGAGTTTTGTTATTATACTTAAATTTGGCTTGAAAACCAGACTTAAATAAAAAGTATGTTGACGTATTTGGGAGTTCAGAGTAGACAGAAAGGAGTGTGCAATCATATCTGCATTTGGTCTTTTAGTCTCTAGATGGCCTCTGGCATTTATTGTGTGTTTACCATGGATAACTTGCGTGCATTATGAATTTAACTGTAAATCATGTGATCATGAATTGTACTATTTATAGCTTTTAGGAATTACTGTTAATGTATAGTTCAAATGAAATCTCATCAGACCTGCAAAGTTTAATTATAGTTTTTTTCCAGCAGATCATTGCTTATTTCCTGTTCCAACCTGAGTATAAATCCTGACCTTGATTTTTCTTTTGGTGAAATAAAATTTTTTTAGCCTTTTTATTATTTCGTTAATAACATGGTTTTCTTTTTTCAAGCAAATTGTCTTAGAAACTTAATTATACAGATCCTGTGTATTTCCTCTCTGATGTATAAATCTGAATACATTCAAGACAAAAAGATATACCATTGGCTTTTAAGTTTAGTGGTTATGAAGCATTTATGTCTTAAAACTTGTCACATATGCTTGTTTTTATTGATATTCATTTCCTTTTCTAAAAAATTTTTCTTTTCTTTACATTTAGAGAAACTTACGTAGAACAAAAACAGGGAGAAAATTCTAATGATAGGAATGATAGAGCCATTAGAGTAGCAGCAAAATGGTACAATGAACATTTGAAGAAAATGTCAGCAGAGAATCAGCTGCAAGTAATCTTCATAACAAATGACAGGAAAAACAAAGAGAAAGCCATAGAAGAGGGAATACCAGCTTTCACTTGTAAGTCTAAACATATCAACTGTTAAGTCATGTTTGCAAATGCATATAAGAATTACCAGGCTCATTGTCAGAAATTCACTTGACTGTATAATATTTCCATAGTCCTATATTGTCTCTATTTTTGCATTTGTAAATTTCTCTGCATTTCTAAGCTCAGTGTTTTATGGTGCCTGGTGGCCAGTTTTCCCATCACCGTTTGGAATTGGCTTAGCAATAAAAGCTCAACGATATGCCTGTCCCACTGTCTGCTTGGGCATGACCACATCAACAGATACAGTCTGTCTTTCCAAAAACATGACAGCTGTACCATCACAAACAAGATTATCAATGTTCTTCATGTCTAAAAAAAACAAACACTTGAATTTTTCAAGAACAATAACACTTACTTTTCAGGTGAGGAATATGTGAAGAGCCTAACTGCTAACCCCGAACTCATAGATCGCCTTGCTTGTTTGTCTGAAGAAGGGGTATGTTTGAGTTTGTTTTATTTTGTTCTGAAAAGTGAAAATACTAAAATAGCCACTTTAGGTTATGAAACTTGAGAATTAGAATGTCGGTAGAAATTGGAATAGGAGTTGAGTTGTGACATTAAGAGTGGCTGTGATCAAAATGCCATTCCTAAAAGACGTGACTTTCTAACATAGTGCTGTTTGCCAGTATTTCCCTCAGCAGCCTGAGTGCGGCCTGGCATTTGGTAGCACTGTTTGTTGGTGAATAAATAAACGAACCCATGGCTGGTTTGTGAATTGGAGTAGGTGTTTGACAAAGAAGTGGCGGGCACTGCAGACAGGGTGTGCAGCTGTAGCAGTGACTCCAATGGAGGAGGGAAGGGAGTCCTGAGAGGTAGAACAGGAAGGGTGGGGCCCTGATAATGAGAACCTAGAATTTGTTCAGTAGGTCAGCAATTTTTGAACTATCTTACAAAGATCTCCCTAAAGGGCAGCTATAAAGAGATGATAGCAGATAGAATTCTGGGCTCTGAACCTTACCTAATAATGGCAGGCTAAAAGAAAATAAGGGTGTATAAAAGTCTGCCTGGGAGGGATGGGGGAGAATGATCAGAAATCTTATTTATTTGAAAGAGCACTCTAATATTGCTATGTGGAATGATACACTGTATCATGGGCAAGATTAGAGGCAGAGGGATGAATGAAGGGATCAGTGTAATAGCAGACGTGAGTGGATATGCTGTGGGACTCGTTAAATGTTGTGAGCCCTCATTTCCTTACATGTAAAGTGTGTTTAGCAATAGTGACTTAATAGTGTTAGGAGGATTGAATGAGATAATAACAGCACTATTAATAAAATTCTTATCTCAGAGCCTGGCACATAGCCAGGGTAAATGTAAATGGTAGCTATTGTTATAATAGACATAGGTTTTATGTAATAGAACATTTTACATACATCCATTCTTTACAGTTTTTTTTTCCCCATCAGCTACTTCACAAAAACTAAATGGGAGGGAGAAAACAAAAGCTGGACTTGATTTTTGGAATACAGATTTAGGATTGCCCTGTCTAATAGGTAGCACATGGCTGCTTAAATTTAATTCAAGTTAAAAATGCAGTTTCTCTGTTGCACTGTCCACTTCAAGTGCTCAAGAGCCACTTATGCCCAGTGGCTTTCATTTTGGACATCACAAAAAGAGTATTTCCTTCATCACAGTTGTTTTGAACAGCACTGATCTAGAAGAAGAAACAGGAAATTATGTAATACTGGCAATACACAGTATTCGATTAAGAGCTGTGGTGTGGAGAGTGTGGGGTATGGTGTGATACAACGTGAGTGTGCCTCACGTTCACTGTGCTATGCAGTATCAAGTAACAAAAACCACAGAGTTTACAGGAAAATGATGAGAGGCGAATGCTCAAAAATTTCATGAAGTGTTAGAAAGAGGGTTTGGAAAGAGACCAAAATGTTATTTATTTATTTTTAATAGATCGTCTTATGTTTATATGATGGTGAAAATGTTACAATGGAGAGGGAGCAGTTTGATTCCAGAGAGAGATAAAGTTCTTGAATAGAGGAGAGGACATGGTTTGTAGTGCCCAACTGAAAGAACAGAAACATTGTATCCCATTGTATTCATTGTTACAGGAGAGAAAGCTCAGATTTTGGTGTAGATTCAAGCAGGTGGGCAAATTCGAGGGTGAGAACATGTACTGGCTGCTTCTGATTCTCAGTATGGATATTGAGGTCACCCATCTGAGAGTGAGAATATAAGCAAAAAGGAGGAAGTATACAGGAAAATGGAGAGGAAAAGGAGCCTGGAAGTCAGGGTTTGGATGTTTGCTAAGAATCTTGATAGGTGTTGTAGATGTAAGGCAATTCCCAGCTTACTCCTGTCTTATATCCTTAGCTATTTAAAATAGCCAAAATAAAAATAGCATTTCTTGTGCTTCAGTAGCTACAGATTTTTCATGAAATTGAGGCCTCAAAGTAGCCTTTATGTCTCTACCTGCCCACTTAAATACACACCTTTGTTTTGGGAGGCCTGGGGTGGGGGTTGGAGATATGCAGAGTTCCTTAGCGACATAGTGCCTGCGTGGCTAACCACCTAAATGTGATGCAACTGAAGTGTTTGTGTGAGTTGTCCTAAGCATGGAAAGCACTTTTTCTCTCATTGTGCTATATTCTCTCATTAATGGAGTTGTATATACCATGATGTAGGTTTTTAAAAGAAATTAATTGATAGTGATAATAGTTATGTACTGGTTTGCAGAAAACTTACGTGCTAACTGTATCTTTGGTTTGTTAATTTCACAGAATGAAATAGAAAGTGGGAAAGTCATATTTTCAGAGCATCTTCCCTTAAGCAAGCTGCAACAAGGCATAAAATCCGGTACATACCTTCAAGGAACATATAGAGCCAGCAGGGAAAATTACTTAGAAGCTACAGTATGGGTTCATGGAGACGCTGAAGAAAATAAAGAGGCAAGTGTGTAAATATATTCTGTACACAGTAAAATGCTTTCTGTTCATTATTTTCTTTTGTAAGTATTTAAAGTTTTGTAGGAGAATTTAAGGAGAATTTGCATTGCCCTCCCAGTTTATCGGCTTGAAGGCAGCTGTGTGGGATGTATATAGATTCTAGAATTAATCATTTTTTTTTTAGAAAACTGCTTACAGAAGAAAAGAACTTTCTATTAACTTACTTTTAAGGTTAATCAAATAATGATAAATAGGATGCCTCTATTTTATATGTTATGACCAGTTGTGGGAAGTACTAATTACATAGCATTAATTGCTCCAGAGGTCTTCACACACTTTAAAGTGGATAGCAATTATTTTGGGGTGCTTACTGTTTGCCAGGTACTCTTCTAACTGCTTTGCCTGCTGCATTTCACTTCACCTTCAGTCTAGCCTATAAAGTGCGTACTCTTTGTATTGCCTTCAGGACCTTGAACTTTAGGGAGGTTAAGAAATTTTTCCTAAGTCTCTTGGTAGTAATGTAAGAGTTATGGCAGATTCATGAACACTAACATGTATTTTCTGATCATGGTTTTTCTACTTGATATTGAGAAATTAAGAGGGTGTAGATAGTAAGGGGATACTCTAAGGGAGAAAAATACAAAGGAGGAGAAATAGAGATACATAGAGGCATTCAAAGTATATCAAAACTTCTGGTAAGTAACCTTCCCATTATTGTGATTAAAAATATCTGGACACATGTCATTTACTGTTTTATACAGATAATCTTACAGGGACTTAAAAATCTAAACCGAGCTATTCATGAAGACATTGTGGCTGTGGAGCTTCTCCCCAAGAGTCAGTGGGTAGCACCATCTTCTGTGGTTTTACATGATGAAGGTCAAAATGAAGATGATGTGGAGAAAGAAGAGGAAAGAGAACTCATTGTATGAAACCAAGCAAGTTTTAATTTTTGTCTGTGTACTTCTGTATAATTAATGTGTGTTAGCTTTGGAGAAAATTAAAGAAGCTTTATTGCTTTCAGATTTATTGAACAAAAATACGAGGGGGGACCCACAAAAAAACTGGAAGTGGCTTCTGGAGGGTGTTCCCCTATAGTACTCACCCACCAGGTGGGTGTTCTGGAAACCCATCTGTATCAGCGTCAGCTGGTGGTGTCTGTCCTGAGAGGCTGTGCTGAATGTCTTTGAAGAGCCTTTCAGTGCATTTGCCCATTTCGTGATTGGTGATTTACAAACGCACCTGCCCACACTGCACTGGGTGTTCAGCAGTTTTTGATCAAAAATGACATGGCCCCAATGTCCTGACCTCTCTCTTCACCCGATCTCGCCCTGAGCAACTTTATTTGTTTCCCTGGATGAAAAATGTCCTCAGAGAGAACTGTTTTGCCAATGTGGAAGAGGAGAAGCAAAAAACACAAGCACTAAAAAGGCATCAAAATTGACAAGTTCAAAACCTGTATTAAGCAGTGGGGAAAAGTGTCAATAGGTGTATTGCATCAAATGGAGAGTACTGTGAAGGTGACTGAAGTTTAAACATGTAAGGATAAATACCCGATTTTTTTATAAATTTGTTTTTTTGGGTCCCCCCTCTTATTTCTACATAATTGACTTTTTTCTAAGTATTTAAGTAGTGTTTTGAATTTGTCTTATTTTGCTCAAATAAATAGGTTTAAATACAAAAAGACTTGATTATGAAACTTGAACTGTGTAACATTCAAAATGTGATGTATCTGAATTAGTGAGTTTTAAGTAAATATAAATTAAAATTTTCTGAAATGTTTTTACATAATATTAAAATTTCCTTGGCATAGTAGATGTACTTTTGGGCCCTTAAATTTGGGTCTGCTTGGTAATTCCTTCTCTATTACCATATTTATTATGAAGAAAATACTTTTAGTTTTTTTTAGGAGCCAAAGTCTACCTAATGTGGCCTGTTTATTTCCTTATTTTAGAATTACATGAATAATGTAATTATTCACCCCATATTAGCATTTCTTTTTCCATGAATTTTAATGCAGTGCTCTGGAACCTTACTGTGGCCTTACCTGTGGAGAGTCTAGGCCATAGATGAGTGCTGGAGGTGAAATACCTTAAGGTCCTTCTATGTCTAATAAGAAATGCCCTTTTTTGAATTTTTATTTTGTATAAGGAAGAACCGTTAATGTACATCTCTTTTTTAGGAATTAATAAATGCCACACAGTTGATTAGTGCAGACTAGTATTAAAGCCCTAGTTTATTAATTCCCATACCTGTGTATGTGCTAGTAAATCCTCACATTAAAACTTCAGAGAGTTGAATTCTGAGATATTTATTCAGTTACATTTATTTTTTCAGTTATGTGCTTTTGGAATCCTTTACATTATGGAAAATTGCTGTGGTTTGTTTTTACATGTTCTTGCCTAGAATTTTGAAACATCAAGATTCTGTACTTTTATGTCATAATTTAGTGCCTGAAAATATTAGTCATCCATATTCACATTCTAATTGTGAAGGGAAATTGTGTCATTATACTTTGAGGAAAAAGAACTGAAGGTTTTTATCTCTATTTTTAAATCTCAGCTTAAGGCTGCTGTGAGTGAAAACATGTTAAAGCCCACCGGGAGAGTTGTAGGAATCATAAAAAGGAACTGGAGACCATACTGTGGCATGCTTTCCAAGTCCGACATTAAGGAGGTGAGCAGAGAGCATGTTGCTGTGTCATGGAAAAAGGATACAGTTTAGTAGATCGGCTCTTCCCTTGCCTTTATCCCAGTTTTCGTGTGTCTGTGAAATATTCTTGCTCATTTTCTTTAGTCAAGAAGACATCTCTTTACACCTGCTGACAGGAGAATTCCTCGAATTCGAATAGAAACCAGACAGGCTTCAGCATTGGAAGGACGGAGAATTATCGTTGCTATTGATGGATGGCCCAGAAATTCCAGATACCCAAATGTAAGTTTGAATTAGTCATTTTGTTTTAGAGTATTTCATCGAAAATTTGGGAATAAAATTGCTTCTCTTAGTGAAACTAGAATCTGCATATGTATAGAATTCATACTGAAATTTAGGAATATTTCACAGTTACCTAATAAGTAGTGCATCAAATTCAAAAGTTAATCTTATGAAATTTCAGTGTAAGTCACTTGGTTACTTTTACTCAGATTTTCACACAAATAACTTTTATTGATAATGACTACAAAAATGGTGTTTAAGATCTAACTAGATGCTAATCAACATTTTGAAGCTACTGTATTTGAAGCATATTCTGAACTTGAAAGATAATAGGAAATAAACAGATGCTTTGTTGTATAAGAACTAGGCCTTTGCTAAGTCTTCGGTATAAACACTTGAAAACTCTCATTTTATAGCTGTTTATAGTGAAAAATCAGCTTATAGTGAAAAATCAGCTTTAATTTACCAAGGGGTCATTTCTAAGAAGCACTTATAGGTACATTTAGAAGTACTAAGGTTATATATAAATGCTCACAGAACAATGTGGTAGTAAGATATAAATTACCCAGTAACAACTATAAAACATACCTTTCCAATAATAATTTTTGGTTTTAGGGACACTTTGTGAAAAACTTAGGTGAAGTTGGAGATAAAGAGACTGAAACAGAGGTTTTGTTGCTGGAACATGATGTTCCCCATCAGCCTTTTTCACAGGCTGTTCTTAGCTTTCTACCAAAGATGCCCTGGAGCATTACCGAAATGGTAAGTTGAAAAGAATTCTAAGTGACTTTATAAATTACTGCATCTGATTTAACTTTGTTTGAACTCTCTGTGTGTTTTTTAAATATGTAGAAACCATCGTCCCCTGGGCCCCACGTTAAGTTAGGGGCAGAACTCTGAGGTGTCGGGGAAAGCACTTGCTTTACTGACTGATGGTTCTTTCGAGAGGACCAGCACTAGATTATGTCAGATTTTTCAAAGGCAAGGAAAACCACAAGTTGCAAGTGGTGATGTCTAGTTATCATTAAGAAATAAGACAATTTTTTTTGTTTGTTTTAAATATATCGTTGATTTCATTAGGTCTGTGCTGTACTTGAACTGCCAAAACAGTTTTTTCTCTCTCAATCATGTGGCATCTTCTAGGACATGAAAAACCGAGAAGACCTGAGACATCTCTGTGTGTGTAGTGTGGACCCCCCAGGGTGCACCGATATAGATGATGCTCTGCATTGTCGAGAACTTGGAAATGGAAATTTGGAGGTATTCATTCTGTAATTGCATTCTTATCCAAATACAGTGATGTTCCTGAGTTCCCTTTCTTTTCTCACCCACCGTAGAGTGTATTTGTGAGTTGTCCGTGCCGAGGACAGTCAGTCAAGGCTACAGAGGCTGACGGGCTCGTGTCAGAAACTGAGCTGGTGACCATGACTGAGTCCACTTTCCATTTCGCTGAATTTCTTCTTATTGACACTCCATTTATTCAATTAGGCATGTCGACATCTTTTCATTTTTATCTTTTTAAGGTTGGTGTTCATATTGCTGATGTTAGCCATTTTATTAGGCCAGGAAATGCTTTGGATCAAGAGTCAGCCAGAAGGGGAACAACTGTGTATCTTTGTGAAAAGGTAAATGTGTTAAATTTAAAATGGAATTTTGATACATGCTTGCAACTTTTTCATCATTTAATTCTTAATAAAATCATCTGAGGTGTTTTCCTGAGGAAAAGACAGCCTCAATGTTTAGTGAAATTTGATGAATAGCTATATTAATTGTGCTGTTATTTCATAGAGACCATGGGACTTGTGAATGTTTAATTAGTCAAAGTTTGGAATAGTACCTGAATTAGCTAAAAGACTAATATATAGAATGAGGTGACCTTAAATCAGTAAAAATATTGCAATGTTCTTTGACACTGAGTGCCCCAAGAGATGTAGTTGATATAAATTGTTGGGTAGCATTTAACTTACCATTTATGGGTAACTAATTAAAATGTATTTTGTTTCTTTTTTTCTAAGTCATGAGTTTATTTTGTCACAGTTTACTGTTTATTCTTCATTAAATATGGTCCCGTAAAGTTACAGAGAAAAATTGTGAAAGTAGAGGGAAAAGTTAAGCTTAGTCTGTTATGAATTCATTGTCAAAGTTCTGGGTAGCTTTTTGCCATAAAAATTTAGCATCTATTTGGGTATTTTAAAAGCACCATATAGTTTGTGGTACGCCTTGGGAAAATGTCCGGTCACAGAGGCAGCAGGCCTGTGTCAGTTATCCCGTACAATCCTGGAGTCCAGACTACAGAGGAGACTTTCAGAGGACAGGTTGGGTTAGTGTAGCGGACTGAACCTCAGGACAGAGCCTCCACTGACCTAAAGTCCAGTTTTCTTCCATTGCTTCCCTTCCGTAACAATTTTGTGTGAGTACAATGCTTTCTAGAAATAGACTTTTTATTTTGTGTTTTCTCAGTTCTGTTCACAAAGACCAGAATATTCCTTTTTTCCTTGTTAAGTTAATGCTGTTTGGGAATCCAATCGCAAATAAATAAGTGTATAGATATGGCGAAGTAATCTGCGGCTCTGTTTTATCTGTTCCAGAGGATTGACATGGTTCCAGACTTGCTTAGCTCTAACTTATGTTCCTTAAGATGTAACGTTGACAGGTATTTATGCGTGTTTTTTCATAAGATCACAGTAGTTACTGCTGTAACTGATTCCCATTAACAATTACCATCTGTTTTTTCACATAGGCTGGCATTTTCATGTATTTGGGAAATGAATCACAATGCTGAAATCTTAAAAACAAGGTTTACAAAAAGTGTCATTAATTCAAAGGTTAGTTTCATGGCTAACATTTAATGTTTAAAATCTTTGATACTTTTAACAGTATTCTAGATTGTTTTGAAAAAGTTTAGGCTTATTATCTTAAGGATTATTTTCCCCAGTGTGCAACGAAATCTGGATTTTTGTAGGTATCTGCTTAATTCTTGATGTTATTTATAAATGAGTTTACATAGCTGTTGTCCTGTATTCAGAAACCTAGAAAGCCTATATACTTAAGAAGACCAAATAGATGACATTTACCCCTAGCTCAGGAATCCCAGTGTTTGAAGCTGTCCCAGCTTATGACTGGTTAGCGTTTTAAACTTTGGCCTGTATACCATCTTCTTGCTTCTCATGTTTGTTCATAGAGATGATGTTCTAAACCAATGTTGGATTCCAGCAGGCCGAGCCTGAGATGTGCGCTCAGATGGAATGGAGCCAGATTGTCCTCATCCTCTTCCCCTTTTTGTACTTCTCCCCGGTTCCCTGTGTTCTTATTTTCCCCTGAATCTTTGTGGAAGGTTTGCCAGACCCCTCTCTTCCAGTGAGCCATCTTTTAAATTTACCTGCTTTTTCTCTCCCTTTCACATCATTTTTTCTCTTGTAATCAACTTGTAGTTGGAGAGAAAGCAGTGTTAGACTGACAAGTGGTGATGTGGGACTGATTTAAGCCTTCCTAGATTTGTGTTTTTAAGTATCAGTGAATTTATTTTTCTCCTACACTTTGCCAGTATAACAGAATTATATGAAAAAAAATTAGTGAACATACAACAGAAAACATTTTAGAAGGGGAGTTCTTCGCTCCTAGGAGAGGAGTGACTGTCCCTGGAATCGGACCTGGCTCTCATCAGCTAACACTCTTAACACTGTTCCTGAATTTTACTTGTAAAGTTATTTTTTTGTCTGCCCGAGGATATATTTTTTTATTGACTTTAGAGAGAAAAAAAAAAGGGAAAGATCGATGTAAGAGAGGAACATCAATCCGTTGCCCCTTGTATGCTCCCCCAACTAGGGATCAAACCTGCAACCTGGGTATGTGCCCTGACCGGGAACTGAACTGGCAACCTTTTTTCTTTCTTTCTTTCTTTTTTTTTTTTGGTGCACAGGAGACGCTCAACCAAGTGAGCCACCTGGCCAGGGTGGTAAAGTTATCTTTGGGAAAAAAAAAATCAGCCAAAAAAATGGTAGTTTTCCATGAAGAGTGAAATAGGAACAGAAGCAGCTATTTGCATATTTGGATTAAAATTGGAAATTACTTTAAATCTTTTACTGCTATGATTTTTTTCATTTTTTAGATATTTATTTTTAGGTATTTAGAAAATTTCCTGCAAAACCTCATGAATAGATTACTACAATTTTCCTAAGTATTTGCCAGTGAGTAGGGGAGTAACCTCTTAGAAAAGATTTCACTTTACAGTTATTGTCAGAGAATAATCAAACCTTTTTATTTTAGCATTACCTGAATGCTAAATATGAAATATGAAAGTCATTGACGTGTAAGCAATTTATATACTGACCATGCTACCATATTACTTGTAGGTTTGCCTGTGCTGCATAATGTGTCGGATAAATGTTAATGAACCAGAGTCATACATGTGGAGTATGAAGGTTATAGTTAGGATTTTCTCTTTTGTTAATGATATTTAGGTTTTTCGAAACCATGGATTTTACATAGTGGAAATATGAGAATGTGGTAAGCCAGATTTTATAACTTGTAAAGCTGATATTAACATATGATTTCTTCTTCAGGCTTCCCTTACATATGCTGAAGCTCAGATGAGAATTGATTCGGCAACCATGAATGACGATATTACCGTTAGTCTCCGTGGACTAAATAAACTAGCTAAAATTTTGAAAAAAGGAAGAATTGAAAAAGGGTAAATTTCAAAAATGTTTCTTCAGATGTTTCTTAATTCATTTACCCTGGCATTAAGATAACTTGTGAATTCTTTAAAGTGTTTTATCGTGGACAGTGATAAATTACTTAATAAACTGAATAAAAGCTGGTATGTAAAGACACCCTACCCCTAGTTGCCTTTTCAATATTAGCAACTTGATTCTGGACTGAGGTTTGTTTAGGAGTTCTGTCCTTTAATTTGTTGTCCTAAAAACTGTCATGTTTGAGGTAAAAATCTTAAAGAATTCTAAGAAGGCAAGACCACCTCAGGGCTCTTCTGTGAGTTGTTTTTAATTTTAATTAGAAATGAGTTTCCATATTGAACGCTGATTTTCAGTTTAAATAAATGTTAAGGAAGTTGTTATTGCACTTTAGAGTTGCAAGAGATTTAAGAGATTGTTTAATCTAACACCTTTATTTTTTTTAAATGATGTACTTTTTTAAAAAAAAACACAAGTTGTAGTTTCTTTTTTTAAAATATTTTATTTATTTATATTTAGAGAGAAGGGAAGGGACGGAGAAAGAGAGGGAGAGAAACATCAGTGTGTGGTTGCCTTCATGTGTCCCCCACTGGGGACCTGCCTGCAACCCAGGCATATGCCCTGACTGGGAATCGAACCAGTGACCCTTTGCTTCACAGGCCCATGCTCAGTCCACTGAGCTACACCACCCAGGGCACACCTTTATTTTTAATGATTAAAAGCTATTTAGAAGTAGTCTTCCCAAAGATCCAATAGCTCGTGGCAGAGTCTTGTCTTTTAGCTATCATAACATGGCATTTGCTGAACTACAAAGGGTAGAAGATAAGGAGCGTCCAAGTACCCACATTTGTTGAAGCAGTTAAAAGAAATTTGACTCTTGAAAGACATCATCAACTATCAGAGTAAAGCAAGTACATTGTCTCTTAATACATTTACAGTCTTATATTTCTTAGCTAAACATATATAGGAAATCACAAATAAATCCCTTTTAAGTTTGCTGCTGTTTTGATATTTAAAAAAAAGATTTTAGATGTTGGTATCTGGGTTCCCATGCCCATCCAGGGTAGGTCACAAGCAGTTACCATCAGTGTTTTTGTTGGGGAATGCAAACTGTATATCCGTGCTCATCCGTAAGATGTGCCTATTTAAATTTAAATTAAAAATTCAGTTCCTGAGCTGCACTAGCCACATTTCAGGTGCTCAGTAACCACATGTGGGCATCACTACCATATTGGGAAGTGTGGATCGAGAACATGTCCGTTTCTGCAGAAAGTACCATTCGGTGGACAGTGTCGTTCTGGGTAGTTACGCAGAGCCGGTACTATCTCTGCTCACACCTCATTTTCCTGGGAATTTTCCATATGATCCTAAAAAAGAAACTTGAAGTGATAAGGATAATTTGGATGCAGTAAAACCAAACGAAATTATTGCTCAAGCTTTTAGATATAAACAAGAGGTCTGTAATTGAATTTTTATGACACAGAAATGACACATTATTCAGCAAATATTTGTATTGAAGGTTTGTACTATGCCAGGTATCAGAAGAAAGTGTGTGTAAAGATAATTTTTAGAAAGTTTATTTTGAAATGAAACCGAGTAAAACAATTGAAACTATATTCATTTTATGGTTCTAAAGATATAAACTTGGATTTGTAACATACCTTTTCATAATTTGAATAGAAAGGATTTTTTTTAACTTCAAAAAACAGCCTTTAATTTTGTATATAGAAGGTCATTTACTGGTAAAAGCTATCATTGAATCTTCTCAGTCTTAGGGAGACTGAGAAAAAAAATCATTAAAAAACAAAATGCTATCTCTTACCTTCTTAAAAAATAAGTCTTAAATTATATCTATTTTAAAGGATAAATGTTATGTTATGGATAGTGGTTTGTGAAGAAACATGATCAAAATGTGATTAGTATACTTTGCTTTTTAAGTCAAGATATATTAATAAACATAGATGCAATGTAGAACCTTGTAAATACTGTGGGGCAAGAAAGGAGTATTTGTTGAGATTTCCTTGCTAGTGTTCCTTTTGTAGCTTCCCTCAAAAAGACGAAGAGTTAAGGAAGAAAAGGACTTGGATCTCACTTAACTCATCTCATCGCATGTTATTTTTCCCCCTTTTCTATGATTGTACAAGGTTGCCCAGCCTCATTAAAATTTTAAGTGTTGGGTTGATTTGTAGCTAACCTAATGAAAGTAGCAGCAAGGTGTAAAGAAATACTAAACTTGCCTTGTAGGCATTTACTTCTCAAAGGAGTTGCTAGGTCATTAAATGAACCATGCATGTAAAACACTTACATAATATGTTATCTGACCCATAGCACTCAAATATTAATAGTCGTCAGCATTTGTAACATATTAGTAGTTGTAGTTTATCAGTCTCTTCTCTATTGGTTGAGTTTATGTGGAAGATACTTCTGAACTATGGATCTTCTCATGTCAGTGATCTACCCATAGTAGCTTCCTTTTTCCTCTCTCCATCATCCCTCACCCCAATACACGGTTTTCCATGGTAAATAATATGCTGCCAGTAACCTTCCTTATCCGTCAAAGTGATTACGAACCCATGTAACTAACGGTAAAGTCTCATAGCTTGGCGACAGAAGACGTTCAAACCCTCAGAAGCACAAGGACTCGTTCTGGTGTAGTGTTTTCGTGTGTTCTCGTTAAGTGCATTTTAGATATGTAAAACTTAACAGATGGCCGTAGACCCTTCAAGAGAATTTCTGCTGCATACTTGCTATAATCATTTTCTGTTTTAAAAGATCACTTCAGAGTTATGTCTGTTATTGGTTCACTTGAGTAATTCACCGCTTTTATTTTTGTTTAGGGCTTTGACTCTTTCTTCTCCGGAAGTTCGCTTTCATATGGACAGTGAAACCCATGATCCTATAGATCTGCAGACCAAGGAGCTTAGGTTTGCAGTTTGTTTGATGGGCACTAGATAAGATTTGATTTTAAATGTACTGTCTGGTTTGTTAGTAAACAAAACATATTATACCCGAAATATCTGTTTCTAGGGTTATGATTTCGGTAATTTTATTCTTCACTTATGAACTGTATAGAAAAGTGAATATCTCACTGTTCATTTTTTCCTATGTAAAACTGGGACTAGTATTACAATAGAAAAATTTCCAGTTTGAACTGGTATGTCTTGATGTGTGTGGTGTGCTAGAACTTGACTAGTGATAGCGATGGTAAATAGAACAAGATAGCCTGGGTAATTCCTTAAGTATCTAATGTGGAATTACTGTGGTAGGATGGAAGAGAGAGCACAGGGCTTTGGAGCCACTCCGCCTGGGTTTGGGTTCCACTACTGCCTCTCCAGCTCTGCGCAAGCTGTGCCTCAGTTTATTTGTGACTGGTAATGGTGCCTACCTCATAGGGTGCTGTGAAGAGCAATCACGTGTTCTACTCAGCTACTGTTGTTACCTCAGCTAATTTATTGATTTAGGTAAGATTCAGGATGCAGGGAAATTGTTGGTTAAACGAGGCCTCTTTTCCGTGCCTCTTAGAGAAGATAACTCTGAAATTGGTTTGCATTTATACTTTTCTTAGTAGATGACTTAGAATTAAAAATGAGGATATACTTAAATTTGTTAGTTTGGACCAGTAAGTGCTCAATAGCATTGGAACTAAAATTAAAAAATACCTTAGTGAGGGGAGGAACTTCTGTGCAAGTAAGTCTGGTGTTAGTATGAACAATGAGCCCAACACTAGGAGCTATTTTGAGGAAAAATATTTTGAATCCATCTTTGCCAAAATAGAACATCATCCATTTCTTCCTACCCATTAGGAGAAAGATATTTCTAAGAAATGTCCCCATAAGTTTTAAAGGTATAGGAGGTCTTACTAATATTTTAAAAATTAATATACTTTAGCAATCTTGTTAGGATGGTATTAGAAGTTATTTAAAATGGAAACAGGAATGAATGATAAATAATGCATGTTCAACGAGTTGGGAGAAAGAAACTACTATGTAAACAAAAGGCAGATGATTTATTAAGCTAAAGTTTAAAGACATAGATGAACTACTTAGATTGAAAAGCAGTATCAGATTGCTTAAGACGTTCAAAGTCAGGTTATGTGAACCTGAATCCTGTTGCTGCTAACAACTCTGACTCTAAGCAGAGAATGATACTCAGTCTTATACGCAAAAGAGAGTAGCCACGTGTATGGCATTGTGTGTAGTGCTCAGAGCTCAATGCCTGACTCGTACCAAGCACCTGGAGTAGCCACTGTAAGGACCATCTCTTCATTTTGGTGATTTATTGGTGAAGGTTTAAATTTTTAACCCCAAATTTGTATGACTTAAACTTTTAATTATCTTAGTAAACTTTATTTTTATGGATTTATACTTCAATAAAAATCTATTTTTATTTGGGCCTAGGGAAAAGGTAAAAGTGTTTACGATTTAGATTTTGTATATTTACTTAGAGTTAGCAAAGCTATTTTTGAAACGTAATTTGTAAAGTCTGCTCTAGCATGGGATTTGCTTATGCAGTAGATGCATAGTAAAGATCGTTGGCAGCAGGGGAGAAATGAAAGAGCCCTGAGTTATGAAAATATGCACGTGCGCACATACGAATGTTACATAGGAAATATTTCCATTATCTTCTAAACAGAAAAGGTAACCTGTAAATAAATATGATATAATTTAATGATTTTTTTTCATTGACAGAGAAACAAATTCCATGGTGGAAGAATTTATGTTACTTGCCAATATATCTGTTGCAAAAAAAATTCATGAAGAATTTTCTGAACATGCTCTGCTTCGAAAACATCCTGCTCCTCCTCCATCAAATTATGAAATTCTTGTTAAGGCAGCTAAATCCAAGGTAAGATTCTGTAGATTGAAAATTTACTTGTATTTGTGTTGTGATCTATCCAGTGCACTGAATAATCTATGTTTATTATTTATTTATTTATTTTTAAGTACATTTTATTGATTATGCTACTACAGTTGTCCCATTTTTTTTTTAAAGATTTTATTTATTTTTAGAGAGGAGAGGGGAGGTAGACTGGGAGAGAAACATCAATGTGTGGTTGCCTCTTGCTCTCCATGGTGGGGGCCTGCCCACAACCCAGACATGTGCCTTGACTGGGAATTGAATCAGCGACCCTTTCATTCACAGGCCAGCACTCAGTCCACTGAGCTACATCAGCTAGGACAGTTGTCTTATTTCTTTTTCCCCTTTCTCCCTATCTGCCTTGTACCCCCCTCCCTCCAGCATTTCCCCACCCCCTTAGTTAATGTCCATGGGTTCTATATATAAGTTCTTTGGCTTCTCCATTTCCTATACTGTTTTTAACCTCCCCCTGTCTATTATGTACCTACCAATTATGCTTCTTATTCCCTGTACCTTTGCCCCTATTCTCTCCCTTCCACTTCCCCACTGATAACCTTCCATGTGATCTCCATTTCTGGGATTCTGTTCCTGTTTTAGTTGTTTGCTTAGTTGCTTTTTTTTTTTTTAGGTTCAGTTGTTGATAGTTGTGAGTTTGTTGTCATTTTACTGTTCATAGTTTTTTATCTTTTTTCTTAGATAAGTCCCTTTAACATTTCATTTAATAAGAGCTTGGTGATGATGAACTTCTTCAACTTTACCTTATCTGGGAAACATTTTATCTGCCCTTCTATTTTAAATCATAGCTTTGCTGGATACAGTAATCTTGGATGTAGGTCCTTGCATGACTTGGAATACTTCTTTCCAGCCCCTTCTTGCATGTAAGCTTTCTTTTGAGAAATCAGCCTGTAGTCTTTTGAGAACTCCTTTGTAGGTAATTCTTTTTCTCTTGCTGCTTTTAGGATTCTCTCTTTATCTTTAATATTGGGTAATTTAATTATGATGTGTCTTAGTGTGTTTCTTCTTGGATCCAATTTCTTTGAGACTCTCTGAGAGTCTTGGACTTGCATGTCTATTCCTTCACCAGACTGGGGAAGTTTTTCTTCATTATTTGTTCAAGTAAGTTTTCAATTTGTTGCTATTCTTCTTCTCCTTATGATTCAGATTTTGGAACATTTAAAGTTGTCTCAGAGGTTCCTCAGCCTCTCATTTTTTTGAATTCTCTTTTCTTCATTCTGTTCCGGTTGGATGTTTCTTTCTTTTGTTCTGAATCGTTGATTTGTGTCCTAGCTTCGTTCCCTTTACTGTTTGTTTCCCGTATATTTTCCTTTATTTCATTTTGCATAGCCTTCATGTCTTCCTTTATTTTGCAACTGTACTCAGTCATTTCTGTGAGCATCCTGATTACTAGTGTTTTGAACTCTCCATGCATTTGGTAGGTTGTCTCTCTCCTCATCACTTAGTTCTTTTTGTGGAGTTTTAATCTGTTCTTTAATTTGGGGACTATTTCTTTGTTTCAGCATACCACTGTGGATGAATGTTTCTTCTTTAACCCCTTGGTTGTTGGACTTCCATACAGAATGATTTTCTGGCAATTCTGGTGGATTTTTGTTTCTAAATTGGTTTTTATCCTTCTTTTGGTTATGCAAGGAAGTGTGGTGTATCTACGTACACCTGCATCTTGGGCCAGTGAATAATGTATATTACATCTGCATAAAAATATTCTTATTTCTTGATGCAAAAATATGCCAGTGGTTCTTAGTTTTTATTATTGAAACATCTTTCACATACAACATGGTGTACATTTAAGGTATATAATATGTTAATTTTATTAATTTATACAGACTTAAGTTATTTACAGTATCCTGGACATAACAAGCTCTTCCACATCTCTGTGCCTTTACACATGTTCTCTGTGCCTGTTCCTTCATGCCTCCTCTGAACTACTGAAATTCAGACAGTTACAAATAATTTTTTTCTCTTTAACTGAGTTAAGCCCCCTTTCTGTCATTTCCCTAAAAAGGAAGTCCATTTATTGCAAAAAACAAAAAATACAAAAGGGCACCATTTCCTCAGCTCCATAGAGCCCTTGCCTCTGGTTAGCAGATTTTCATTTAGGTATAAATACCCTTACCCTAGGGGCAGCTATGGCTTATCTTGGTTTTCTGTGCATCGCTTGTTCAGGTTCCATCTTTCCTGTCCAGAATAGAGCTGGAAGGAGTTGTTTTAGTCTCAGGACATTATTCTTCCAGGATGGCACTGGTTTCTGTTACCAGACCTTTCTGGTGGGCTTACCGC
Source organism: Anoura caudifer (assembly GCA_004027475.1). Classification (NCBI taxonomy): domain Eukaryota; kingdom Metazoa; phylum Chordata; class Mammalia; order Chiroptera; family Phyllostomidae; genus Anoura; species Anoura caudifer. The sequence goes on from PVKU01005005.1 coordinate 72,100, forward strand.
TATCATATCCATCAGAACAGAATCGGTTTCTCCTCTGCTCTGAGGCCTTTACCATAAATTGGGGGATTTTCTCTTGCTTATTTCTTCCTAAGATCTGGGAGGAGGAGGAGAATTTAAGTATGTTTGCCTCATCTCCCAAAGTAGAATAAAACAGCCAAGTTTGATGTATCACACTTGATGAATTTTATTTTGTCTGTGGCTTTCACTTCGACTTTGAATGGACGGAAGTTGTCTGCAGAGAAAATCCAGACATACTGGCATGTATCCGGGTCTGCTTTGATTCTTTTTTCCTGCCCCAGCAAAGATTAGGCAGGCACAAACTGGGCTCTGCGAAACAGCACTGCTGCTCCCACCATCCTTTCTTCAGAATGTTGATACATCAGTACCTTTAACTGCATTAAAACAAAGTAAGCTTTGATGTTGCTCAGGGCAGTTACTGCTTTCTATACATTCATCTTTAGTCTCCTAGGTAAAAGGTACAGGCACTGTCTGGTCAGTCTGATTCATTATGTTTTGAATACACAATGGTACTGATTTTAAAGTGCAGTGCTCTCTCCCTCTCTGTTCACAGAATTTGGAAATTAAAACTGATACAGCTAAGTCTTTGGCTGACTCTTTGGATCGGGCTGATTCTCCTACGTTCCCATATCTGAACACTCTGTTAAGAATACTGGCCACTCGCTGCATGATGCAAGCTGTGTACTTCTGCTCTGGGATGGATAATGATTTTCATCACTATGGCTTAGCGTCCCCCATATACACACATTTCACCTCACCCATCAGAAGGTACTTTTTCCTTTTGAAATGAAAAGAAATAGAAAATGGTTCCTTTTGAATTTTCGAAAGATGGTTGAATACTAACGTGGCATGATTCTCATCCACGACTAGATATGCAGACATCATCGTTCACCGGTTGTTGGCAGTGGCTATCGGGGCCGACTCTACTTACCCAGAGTTGACCGACAAACACAAGCTTGCAGATATATGCAAGAACCTCAACTTCCGGCACAAAATGGCTCAGTATGCCCAGCGCGCATCAGTGGCTTTTCATACCCAGGTATTTGCCTTCTATTGATACTATTAAGAGAGGTGAAGTTTTGTTCATTTTTAAATTTCATTTCAAAATTTTTTGTTAATTTCAAAACATTTAAGATGATTCTTAATAAGGTATGTTATTTTACAGTTATTTTTCAAAAGCAAAGGAATAGTAAGTGAAGAAGCCTATATTCTCTTTGTGAAAAAAAATGCTATCGTGGTATTAATTCCAAAATATGGTTTAGAAGGTACAGTTTTTTTTGAAGAAAAGGACAAACCAAAGCCATGGCTTATTTATGATGATGAGGTATAGTATTTCCACTGTTTTTATTTTTGTTTTCCTTTGATGGGAGAGGGGTGCATTTTCTTTGATAGGTTACAAAATCTGTAAAAGGGTGAAATTGTTTTTTGTACTCTGCAGACTTGAATTGTGCCAACTAGTTTAATCATTATACTCGGTTTCTCACCTCACTATATCCTCCCATAGTCACTTGTTGACTCTGATTTCTTTCTTACTAAGTAAAGTTTTCCCCCTGAGTAAACTTGAGACGTTGCCCTAGGTGGAGAGATGGATTAAAGTAAAGAAAGACTAAAGCGACCGCTCTGAGCTCAGGGAAAGGAATTTTCTAACTTGTTCCCAGCGTCTCTTATCTGGCACACTGCCTACTTGCCTTAGTGGAACTACAGGACAGTAAACTGCCCGTGGTACCGTTGTGTTGGGTTTCTCTTCTAGGCCAACAATTTGCTGGTTAGAATCCTGAGTAATGAATGTATTTCGGGACCGTCTTAATGAAAGGAGGAAATATGGTAGCTTATATTTCTGTGAGGCTACTAGATTAGTGGCTTTTGTTACATAGGACAATTAGATGTACTTATTAAATATGCAAGTAATTTTTAAGTTTATGCTTTTAAATTTAAATGAAAGGTAACTATAAAGAATTAGAACAAATCACCAAGATTATGAGGTAATTAAAAATTGTAAAATGTCTTTTGTTTAGAAACCCTCACTTAAAATAGAAGACACAGTGTTCCATATATTTGATAAAGTTAAAGTGAAAATCATGTTGGACTCATCTAATCTGCAGCATCAGAAAATTCGAATGTCCCTGGTGGAACCATGGGTAAGACCAGCTTACGCTTTCTGCACTGTAATGGAAGATGTTTGTGAAAGACTGGTGTATCCATGTTATTTCTGGTTAATGATAGTGGAAATTCTGTAAGTAGTGTGAAGGACAGATACCTGCCTAGCAATTCCCATTTTCTCACTGGTCTCCCTAGGCCACAGCATCCTAGTTACTTAGACGAGATCAGGTGTGTTCAGGGTGGTGTGGCCATATACGGGATCCTAGTTGCTTAGGGTTCCTCTGAGGCCATCAGTACGAAAAACAGCTTTTTGAAATCTCTCCCCTGGACTTTTGTCACTTTTATTGGTTTTGGAAGCTGCACTTTTGAAGATTAAGATAATGTTTCACCTAAGACATTGGTTCTGAACCTTTGTTTCGCCCAAGGCCTCTGATGCCGATGGCCACAGTGGCGTAGCTGGGGTGCACAGACGTGGTAAACACGCTTCCCAGATGACCTGCTTCTTACCTGCTGAGGTCAGGTCTGCCATTTCTGCGCCACTGTTACTTTGTGTGTGAGACACATTGTGTGGAAAACCTTTCCAACCCCATTTTCCTGCTCTACTGCTGTATCCTTTTCAAATTGAAGGTGTCAGTGGAGAAGGGGGCAATGAGAATGAGATTTATTCTTTATTTTATGCTTTAACTCACCTAATTTTTTTCCATTTGTGTTACTTTAGATACCAGGTATAAGTATTCCTAGTGATACTTCAAACATGGACATTAATGAACCAGAGAAAAAGAAGAAGAAGATTGAAAAATAGTTACAGTCAACAAAAAAACTTCAAGGATTGGTGTCCTTAAAAAAAAAAAGAAAGCTTGAGAGGACATTTTTAAACCTAAGAAGTGTGTGAAAGTTTATTACTTTATTAAGTGCATTTTGATAATTTTAAAAATTGCATTTTAAAAAATTTATTATTATATCTTATGGATTATGCTATTACAGTTGTCCCAATTTTTCCCCTTTCGTCCCTCTACCCAGCACCCCCCACTCCCTCAGGCAGTCCCCCCAACATTATTCATGTACACGGGTCGTGTGTGTAAGTTCTTCAGCTACTCCATTTCCTGCACTGTACATACCCCCATGGCTATTCTGTAACTACCTGTTTGTACTTCTTAATCCCCTCACCTCTTCACCCATCCCCCACACCTCCCTCCCATCAGGCAGCCATCAAAACGCTCTCTTTATCCCAGGTTCTGTGTCTGTTCTTGTTTGCTTTTTAGAGTCAATTGTTGATGTATATTTTTTGCCATTTTCATGTTCATAGTTTTGAACATGAAACCATATAATGGTTTGGTGATAATGAAGTCATTTAGTTTTTTCTTGTCTGGGAAGCTCTTTATCTGCCCTTTCATTCTAATTGTTATCTTTGCTGGGTAGAGCATTCTTGACTGTAGGTCCCTGCCCTTCATGACTTTTAGTATTTGTTGCCAATCCCTTCTAGCCTGCAGTTTCTTTTGAGAAATCATCTGGCAGTCTTTTAGGAATTCCCCTGTAGGAACTAACTTCTTTTCTTTGGGGGCTTTTAAGATTCTCTCTTTATCTATAACCACTGGCATTTTAATTATGATATGTCTTGGAGTGGGCTCTTTGCATCCATCTTGTTTGGGACTCTGTGCTTAAAAATTTGCATTTTTATTGAACTGTTGACTGCGTCTGTCCCATCATACTACTTGACTTCTGGATTCAACAGAACTGTTTATGCAGACAAATTCAACTGAATATCCATCACTTAAGTAGTGACAGGATGGCAATTTGGGGATCTGTATAGATCATTGAAAGAGGGCATTCATCTGCTCGTTGAAGAGCAGATTAACTTACATAAGTAATTTGATTATTTAATATTTGTAGAAAAGCTACCATTTTCCTATGGAGAAAAATAGAACATTTTTAGAAGCAAGGAATAATCTGTCATTTCTAAATCTTGAAAGCTGTGTTTGGTGTGGCAGTTTTTAAATTTCAAGACAATTAAAATCTGTTGGGGAATTCAGTAATCATTGCCATTTTTAATTTATCTAGCTTGCATATGTGCTCTCTTTCTGTTGGAAAGCCTCCTGCAGTTTTTTAATGATCCTTGAACAGCTGTCGAGCATTTGGGAATTGAATGTCGTAGGAAGGCAAGATGTAGAATATTTTGATCAGACTGAAAAAATAGTTGTTTTATAGCAGGTAATAAGTGTGATCATCATCCTTGACCTTCACCTCAAACATCTTCCAAGTAGGGCATTAGGATTCAAAGAAAGAATGGATAGTACTTTAAATGTCACATCAAATGTTTCTTAAAAAACAAAAAGCAGGTAACAGATGGCTTAAACTGTGTATGTATCAGATTATGTAGGAAAGGGTGGATGGTGTAAGTACATATTAAAGGGAGCACATTGAAGTATCTTCCCTTGTTAACCCCAACAATTAGTAATGATGAAATTTGTTTTCCAAAATATTTTGAGATAGTTACCTTAAAACATTTTACTTTGCTTATTCAATCTCTAAAGTACCTACAGTGTACCAGGCACATCACCAGTGAGGCAGGTAAACTGCCTTTGCCTGGAAGGAGTTGGTACAGTGAAGAGTGGCAAACAGCATGGGTGTTCGTGGGAATAATTACACTGTGTGCTTCAGGCACTTGGTAATTGTTGACTGGTGTTCGCGCTTCCTGTTACTGAGGAAAATATCCATGCACTGAGGAAGAAATTGTTTCAGCTGACAGAAAGGTAACTTTGAGTTGTCTTGGGCTAAGACAACAGAAGTCAACAAGCCTTTTTGTAAAGGCCAGACGTGTAAGGCTGTGCGGCAGGGCAGTCAGTCTGTCACAACCTCGGCGCTCAACTCTTCCGCTCTGATGGGGCAGATGCGGCCCTAGACGGCACGGGAAACGAGTGAGCGTGGCTATTTCCCAATATTCCATGTCATAAGGTATTACCCACTTTATTTTCTCCTCCCCAGAAAACTGAAAAATTCTTGGCCCATGGAGCGCAGTTTACCTGCAGTAGAGGAAAAGGGAGGCTTCTTGGTAAAACAAGGTGGCTATAACTGACTTTATGTCTTTCCAAGTATTTTTTTTCCTGAGCCTTATTTATGAGGAAGGTCTAATTCAGGCATTATATTAGTTCCTACTGAGTAATTTTACATGAAATATTTCACTTAAAAAGCTCTGTTGGGTAGGACTCTTCTCCCCATTTAACAGATAAGAAAATTTGAGGCTTTCATGGGCCCAATCAAGTAGTAGTTCAGCGACTGAGGTGATGTTAGACTCCAAGTTACAGTCACTAGTTTGTTTCTGCTTGTGCTATGAAACACACACACGCACACACAGCCAGTAAGCTCCTGCCCCTGGAACCTAGGACTGTTATGTATAGCAATAGTCTTAACTTACATCAATTCTAAAGGCTATGTGCTTAAGGATTCAACTTCCTGATGCAGAATCTTTAGCAATGGTCCTAGTGGCTAATGGTTTTAATAGTTATTTTGCTGGGGGACAGGAGGAGCCAACTACACAGTAAGAAACATTTTTTAGACATTAGCAATAAGCTTACAAGGTGCAAAAAAAAAAAGTATGATGAAAATGACACGATGATAGGATGTCTTTATTTCCTAGGGCTGCATATGAATTATTATTCCTTTATGAATCAGTTTTTAAAAAGTGATCTGTAAATATGACTATATTTTCCAAAGGTAAAGCATGCCCCCCCTCCCCCAAACTTAAATTCCCAGTCTACTCCCAGCAAGTTCTGCCCAGCTGTTCCGTCACAGGTCTACAGCCCTAGGGGAGCCCCGCTGTCGCCCAGTCCCTGCTGTTGGTCCCGGTGCTGCCGTGCTCTCACTCCTCGCCCAGCCAGGTTTGCGCTGGGAAGGGCGTATGTATCCCAGGGATGGGGATGCACCCTGGGCATCCCGCACCTACCCCACTAATAAAAACAATACATAATATGAAGGTGGTGATACTACAACCTTTTCTAGTCTTTGCAGTTTTTATAGTCACTGGGCCAGTTCCCATTGGAACTAAGATTTCTACATGGAAATAAACAGAGTCCAAGAATGAAAAATTTTGGAAAGCTGCCTAACCTCCATCCTCCCTCTTTGTTTAAATTTTATATCTAAATCAGATTTCTTTCAGAGTTTATAAATTTAAATTCCTCTGTAGATTCACATATTTTTACGTAAAATAAAACAGCACTTTCACAGTTCCACATGTTCTCAGAACTGCTACACACAGTGCTCTCTGTGAGGCCAATGAGCAGTTCACCAACCCTGTAAGGACAGGCACCAAGTCCTTGCTCCAGTTTTTTATTGTAAAACACGTCACTCAAGGTGAGTACAAAAATATTTATTGACAAAAAATAAAAATGTATGTCAGCAACTTGTTGGAAGTTCCAGGTGCTTTTCTGTTGTCCCTGTGTCACTAAATTAAGCCCTTGATTTTTCACATTAAGAAGGGAAAGAAAAGCGAAGCATGTTAGTTGAAGCAGTTTTTCCCCAATCACGGTCACGTTATTGATCCTGTGCATAAAAAAACCCGTGAGGAGCTATTCAGCAGTAGTCTTTGGTTCCGAGCGAGGAATTCTGTGGACTGCCGCACTGCGTGGTCACTGTTTTCATCCAGCACCTCTGGGCTGTGTGGTTTAGCTGTGAAGACAATACTTATGTTCACTTTAAACGGGACAATTTGAAGAAGCAACTATTAGAACCTTAAAAAACCTGACTGCAGATTATAAAGGGACATGAGGATAGGGATTTTTACCAATCAATATTTACTATCAAAATGTGCTTCCTGTATCTTTTAAATGGACAGCTACAGCCAGCCCCATCTCATGACAAAAGCAGGGGAAGGGAAAGAAAACAAGGTGGTCTCTGTATTCAATCTTACTCTCCTTTGGAGAGTTACGTTCAGCAGCACATTTGCTGATAGTTACTGTGTTCATTAATAAACTGGCATTTAAAAAATTAAAGATTCCCTTGCCCTGACTGGCAGCTCAGCTGCTTGAGGGTCATCCCATAAAGCAAAAGGTCACTGGTTCAATTCCTGGTCACAGCACATGCCTGGGTTGCAGGCCAGGTCTCCGGCAGGGGGGGCATGTGAGAGGCAACTGATCGATGTTTCTCCCTCTCTGCTTCCCCTTGCCCTAAAAATAGAATCTTAAAAAATTATTTAAAAAAGATTCTCCTGTTAGTGCCTAAAATTTTGATGGATTTCTTCAAAGGTGAACATACAGTTATAACCATCCTACCTAGAAGGTTCAGTAAATGTCATTAACAATATATTTTTGTATAAATTACATAAGGTATGTATTCATTCAACATCTAAAAATGTATAAAGGCTTTTGGCTTTTAAGAGCCCTTACCTTAGTGTTCTTAATTTGATGTGTTAAAATTCTTTATGTTTAGCTTTGAAATAATAAGGGGCCAAAAACCTCTGACCCTCCTTCTCTTCAGCACCCCTTATTTCCCATTCCCTTTTCATTTTAGGGAACTGACTTCAAGTACCAACTCCAAAGCACAACTAACCCCTTATCTGACCTCTTCTTTTACTGTCATAGCAGAAGAGTTAGGAAAATGCAGTGTTTCCATTTAAAAATCACCTTCTGCTCTTAAATGACCTGAAGAATGAGGTATAAATACAATAATTAACAAAAATTTTAAGCAAAATGGGGAAAAAAAAAGTCACATTTAGTGAACACTTATACCCTACAACTACACCAAGCTTTCTGTTGTTTCCATACCTTTGTATTAAAAACCTGAGGTTTGGTCTCAACTTCCAAGGCTTGTGCATCAGTTTCTTTGCAGTAACTTTCTGCTCCAACCGTATCCATGGTGTTGCTTCCACAGGTCTGTGTGTTATAGCCACTATCCAGCTGACAGGGACGAGGAACAGGGGGAAACACACTAAGGATAACATTGCAAACTAATTCACTTACCCACAAAATTTATTTTGAGGAGCTTTAATGTTTCAATAAGTTATTTGACAATGTTTATAAAATGTATTTTATATACTCATAAAATATTCATACAATATAAAATTTAAATAAGTGAATCACACTATACTATCATTCACAACTGAAAACGATAATGTATTATTTAGTATTGATCGTAGTGAATGAAATTTAAAAGTAATATATAAACATAAAAGGTAATTCTACATAGAATAGGTTCTTCAGCCCTGGCTGGGTAGCTCAGATGGTTAGAGCATCGTTCCAATATGCCAAGGTTGCAGGTTCAATCCTTAGGGCACCTACAAGAATCAACTAATGAATAAGTGAGTGAGACAAACCGATGTTTGTCTTTCCTTCTCCTTCCCCTTCGCTTTCTTCCTCCCTTCCTGTCTCTCTGTTCAACTTTCCATTTCACTGAAATTGTAGCATTCCAGTATACATCATTATACTCAATACAGCAAAAGAAAAAAAATGGGATTGTAGCAAACTTCAGTTTTTGTACATAGGGCGGTGACTCCCCCCCCCCAAAAAAAAAACCCTGGAGTATCTTCTGGAGGGTGGGCCCCTTGTACTACAGGCTTCCCCTACTAGGTGAGTGTTCTAGGAACCCATCTGTATCATTGTACCAGCTTGGCATTGTTGTGAGAGGCTGTGTTTGCTTTCAGTGAATTTTTTTTGAAGACTTAACATGTTTGCCCATTTCATGACAGGTGACTTACAAGTGCACCTGCCCATACTACATTGGCTATTCAGCAGTTTTTGACCAAAAATGACATGACTCCCCACACCCTATCCCTATTCACCTGATCTCACCCTGAGCAACTTTTTTTTTGTTGTTTCCCCGGATGAAAAAAGTCCTCAAAGGGAAATGTTTTGCTGATGAAGAGGTGAAACAAAAAATGACAGCAGCACTACTAGGCATCGAGATTGATGAGTTCAAAAACTGTTCTGAGCAGTTGAAAAAAAACGTTGGATAGGTGTATTGCATCAAATTGAGAGGACTTTGAAGGTGACTGAAGTGTAAACGTGAGAATAAATACACAATTTTTTATAAATAAATTTCATTTCGGGGGGTGTCCCCCCATATATTTATTGAGAGCCTAAGAAAGTGCCAGGCCCCTATATGGCACTCAGTATCATACTACTCTTATCTTCTCCTTACCACGTCCCTATTAACTTCACAGAAGAGGATGCTAATGCTCAGAAAGGTTAACTTCCACGATGCCAGGCAGAATGAGATAGCAAAGACTGAGGCCCCCAAGTCCCTGTCCACTACACGCTGCACAGTGCCGAGCACCAAGCAATGCAAACCCTATGTGGACCGAGTAACTCCTCCTTTGCAAATCGGGCAGAGGGAAGGAAAAGGTGCGTTCCCGTGCTGCCGGCACACACCTCAGCCCAGCCCAGAGAGTGCATGCCAGCAGATGTTCCCAGTTCTCAGGAATGGATGTGCGTGTGTTCACGACGGCGTCATGTTCCGTTTGAACAAAACCCTTGTGACGTGTAACAGAAGAGTCTTTTATCACATCCCAGGGGAAACACCCTGTGCTGCTAACATTCAGCAGCTCGTTGGTCAAAAATATAATTATCACGCTGCCTCCAGAGAATCTGCCAATTACTCTTTTATTATTCGCTAGTGCCAAACAACTGGCTTACATAACTCAAAACTAAATACACAACTGACTATTAACAGTACAGTAGAGAGTTAACAGTAAAGTTAACAGTACAGTAGAGAGTAAGTCAGGCACATAAGTGTCTTCCACCCTGGAGGAAGAAAAGGACTACCAGGCAGCCCATAAGATGGTGGCGGACCGCTGGCTCTCTCCTAGACCACTACTGATGTCGCTGCCCTCTGTGTACCAACCAGGCAACACAAATCATCTTGCTCCCCACAGACAAAGAGGCAGGCATCAGTACCATGTGAAAGCTGACAAGGATGAGGTGCTCAAAAAGATGAACAAGTCATGCTCTATTCGCTGTCAAGAGGAACCTGCCTTGAGACCCCCACAGCCCATAAATAACTTTAATTCAAATTTAGTTCTGATTCTAATGTTGACATTCTTCCAGTTGCCTCTCAATGCTGTCTCTACTGCCAGTCATTTGACACAATGTCACTAAATTTATTTTCTCCCACAGAAATCAGATGTGGCTCTTTAAAAACCTTCCAGGTTCACGGCTGACAACAGTGGCTTACAATGTGTCTTCGAAGCCTGGCTTCAGCACTGTGGCCCTTCCCTCATGGCTCTCAGCCTCACATCTGCCCCCCTGGCTCGCTACTTTTCAGATAGGACTTGGTCTCCCACCACTTATTGAAAATCAGCGCTGTTAGTTTGCTCACATTAACTCTAATCACAACGATCATGGTATCCAATAGTCCGATTATCATCCCCACTTTCTAAAGAAGAAATAAGCTCAAAGAAGTTACTTTCTTAAATTTATAAAACAGCGGAGAAAGAAACCAAAATCCTCAGTTTGCGTCTCCCCAAGCCCACGTTCTCCAGGTTCTTTAAAGCCATGCCAGCCCCCTACCCCCACCCAAGCTACAAATCCTTGTACTCACGCCCGCCCTTGCTCTCTGCCCTCTTGTACAGAAGTGGAAGGGTTACCTCTGCTGCTCCTCCTAGCAGAGCCCTAGATTCCATCCCATCTTGCACACTTTAGCTCCCTCATGTATAAAATGAATCACATTTCACAGACGACATCTACTGCATCCGCTGTAAGTTATCATGAAGGTTAGATTCTGACCCGAAAATAGTTGGTCTGGTGTCTGGTACTTGAAAAGGATACATAACTGATACCTATTACGAATAATCATCCTGCAGTTCCTAGTTTTCTTTGTTCTTTTAACTCTCATCCCTTTCTTATTCACTTAAATAGGCTAGTTTCTCTCCTCTAAAGTAAAAACGAAGTAAAAAAAAAAAAAAGAAACACAAAAGGTCTTGGACTTTAATGTTCTCCACTAACTGTCATAAATCTAAGGTCTTCCAAGAGTTATCCACATATGTTTCTTCATTACTTTACCTTCTTTCCATTTACCTTTTACCTCTGCACCTTGAGGTTGCTCACTCACCAAATTTCTTCTGTTGTTAATCCAACAGCCACTTTTCAAGCCCTGTCACCCTTGCTTTTATTTTGAGGGTACAGGTATACATCAAAGATATTGCAGTTTGCTTCCAGACCACTGCAAAAAAGTGAGCATCGCAATAAAGCGAGTTGCCATCTTTCTGCTGATGGTCTTGCCTTCAATTTGTAAAAAAAATGCAATATCCATGAAGAACAATAAATCAAGGTGTGTGTCTACTAAGTATATTCTTTCCTTCTTAAAATATCCCATGACATTCTGCTTTCCGAGAGGACCCTCTGCCCTCTGGCTGGTCCTCAGTCCCTTTCAGCTGCTTCTTTTATCCCTCAAATGCTTCCCAGGATTCCAAACCCTGGCCCACAGTTCCCACCTTGTACATCCTTCTGGCTGAACTTATCAATGCATGCATTCACCTTTCAGTCCACAAATATTTAATGAGTAACTATTACGTGCCAAGCTTTTTTTTTTTTTTTTTTTAAATAACTTGTGGGATAAACAAAAACACATGATCGCTAGATTAATGGTCTGACTGGCAAGAATGCAAAATGTCCATGGAATCAGGAAAGCGCATAATAATGAGCCTGGCTTGGCTAGCGTGACCAGGGAAGGCTCCTTTGATGACACGACCATTAAGTTGTAAACTAAAAAATAAACAGGGTTAAGCAGGTAAAGTGAGGAGGAATTCCACACGGCGTGCAAAGGTTCTTTGACAAGAGGCAACATGGCTAGTCACAACTCTGGAAAGCCATGTGACTGAAACAAGGAGAATGGAGGAAACAAAAGGAGGCTGGAAGGCGAGGAGAAGGCCGGACGGTACAACCTTTGCCAGCCATGCTATACATTTTTAAGTTACTACCAAAACAAGCAAAAACCCCAAAATTCAGAAGGGTTACTATATAAAATTGAGGAAAGGAGATAAAAAGTATAGTAAAAAAATTTTCCAAAACTGGAGAATCAACAGGAGTTCCAGAGAAAACAGTGATGATAATAGGAAAAATCTGATATTATACAAGAAAAGAGCCAAGAAGTGAAGGGCATGAGTCTACTGATCATAAGGGCCCTCTGAGTACCAAGGACAAATAAGAAACCCACACCAAAGAATCACTGAAATTTCAGAACACTGCGGACAAAGAGAAGATTCTACATTCCAGAGAAGGGGGTAAGGAGAGATCATACACAAAGGATTAAGTATTACAGTGGTTTCAGATCTCTCACCAGCAATACTGAACAGAATCAATGAAGCTATGCCTTCAAGTCTAAAGGACAATTATTTCCCAACTGTCAAATGTGAGAGAATAAGGAACACATGATCAGACACACAGTATCTTGAAAAATGTACTCTTCCTTGGGCAGCTACCAAAAGCTGAATTCTGGTAAAGTGAGAAATAAGCCAGGAAAGAGGGGAGTGGGACACAGAAAACAATACAGACCACAGAGACTTAAAGGGAGTTCCTAGCACAGTGAAGGGGTCCTGGATGACAGTGTGTACAATACATGGATGTCCACCCGTCATAATAAAGCCAGTCAAAAGGCCCTGGGAAAATATGGCTGTCTTTGAATTTGCAAGCTACCTCTGTAGTAGGAAAATAAGAGTGTAAGAAAATGTTTTTAAACTATTACAAAATGATCTGCAAAAAGTAGGCATTATTATCATATGACCAAAGGGTAACAGTGAACCACATTTTAGCTCAATACAAGGAAAAGACTTATGATAATGGTATGGAAAGTCCCAAAATGGACTGAAATGCCCCTGCAGGTACTCAGGTCCAGACACAGCAGATGGCAATTCAGTAGTGATACAGGCTTCCAATGGGGAGGGCGACTAGGTGTATTTCAATAAAAGCATTCTGTAATTCTTCTATGCTATGAAAAGCTGTAAATATAGTGAGAAAAAGGAGTTCACAATACCTTTAAAGCCAAGTTTGACTGTATGTGCTTTCACATTTAGGAAACAAATTTAGAAGCTAAATTGGTAAAAGCGAGTCTAGTGGGTTTTTTTTTTTTTTTTGAGCAATGATTCTAGGAGTCAGGATATACAATTTAGGCATGAAAATATGAGCAAGAGACGACATTTAATTTGGGGTCTCCTGGAATCCCTCCATGCATTTCACACACTAGCAGGCCCAAACGGACAGCACTAGAGCACTAGCGGGTGGGTGCCCGGCACACTGGAACACAGGGGAAGTGCGAGGTATGTCACGAGTCAGTACGAACTTGGATGGAAGAGCATGGACGCTAAAGCCAGATGGCCAGAATTCAAGTCTTGGCTCTCCTACTCACTAGCTAAAGAGGCAATTTACTTAGCCTGTCTGACCCTCAGTTTCCTCATCTGTAAAAGGGGGGTAATAATAGAACACCTATTTCATAGGACTGTTGGGAAGATTAGACAAATTGACACATGCAAAGGGCTCAGAACTATAGCAGGCATACAGTAAGAACTACCTAAACATTACTATTACTACGAAATAGTAATGGCAGGTAAGAACTGCCGTTCTGACTATTTTGAAATTCTTTCAAAATTCTCAGCTCCAAGAAAATGGCAATTAATGGAACAAATGTCTTTCTGAAAGTAAGTGCTGGCTATGAGGTCCACTTGTCAAACGAATCATACTTTCCTATTGATAGACATTGCCAAATTGGAAATGTTGGTTATGAAAACACATTTTAAATAGAAAAGCAAAAAAAAAATAACCTCACAGAAGTGCTCTAAGCTCAGTTGTTTTTCTCCCTAAATAAAAAGGAAAACCCAGAACTACTGTATTTTCAGAATACAAATGCTATACAGGAAACTGAATTCCTCCGGCACTAGCTCCACATGAAAGAGATGAATCCTGAGACGGTGTCTGACTCCAAAGTCTGTAAAAACAGAGCTGCTTGATTTTTCTCTGCTCTCATCTTTTCCTACTCCAAACAAATATCAGTTAATATGAATATTAAACATGCATCACGAGTCCAAGTCACAAGAAAATAACCTTGTTGATATCAACCCAGTGTTGATATTTTTAAAAAAATTATATAATGCTAAAGTCTTCATATTTAATGCATTTTCTTTCTTACCATAATCTTAGAAGAGAAAGGCTAGTGAACACTAAGAAAGCAAGGAGAGGACTACAGAATATTAACATACTTTACCTGAGCATTACTGCTTTCACAAGGAATGACACTGCTTTCGGCAAGAGGTGACATACACATGTGAGAGTTTTCAATGCTGAAGGCGATCCCACTCACAGAATCAGCCATGGGTAAACTCCCATTATCCACCGGCTCCTTAATCCAGGTGTTCTCATCTGCTATCTCTACGGGATCAACCATGTCCACCGTGTTGTTCTCCTTCTCACTCTCAAATTCCTGCAGCAGTGCCAGGACTTCTGCAGAAGCACTGGGCTGATTCTGTGTGACAGACAGGGAGGTCACTACTAAATGTGTGCCATGTGGAGAGGTGGCACTGTCCACCTGCCGCAGGTGGGCTCCAGCAGTGTCCATGGCGGGTGATGAGGTGCCTGTGGAAGGAATATTCGCTTTGTTTTCTTCATCTTCACTGTGAGCCTCAAGGGTAAAAGGTATTCGAATCAGTGAGGTCTGATACTGAGTACCACCTCTATACATCTCAAGTCTCATAGGAGACCAATTTTTAATAGGTGAGCAGCCATCTATATAAGGACTTCTGACACATGGATTGCTAATTCCGTTAGCATTTATTCCAGATGAAGCATCAGGAGAATGAAAAGTAATCTTCCTTTGTTCTAAAAGATTGGGAGGGAAAAGTTAAATTGTAAAATCATAAAAATGGAAAAGCCATTCCTAAATGGTAATCATGTTTCACAGCAGAAAAAAAATAGATTACCATTAACAGTTGTGTTGTTTACTGAAGTAAAATGTCATTAAAAACAACAGCAAATGGATTGTTTCCATATCTCGGCTATTGTAAATAATGCTGCAATGAACATAGGGATGCATATAATCTTTCAAACAGTGTTTTGGGTTTCTTCGGAAATATTCCCAGAAGCGGAATTGCTAGGTCATAGGCAGTTCCATTTTTAATTTTTTGAGGAAGCATCACACTGTTTTCCATAGAGGCTGCACCAGTCTGCAGTCCCACCCACAGTGCACGAGGGTGCCCTTTTTTCTACATCCTCATCAGCACTTGTTGTCTGTTGATTTATGGATGATAGCCATTCTGACACGTGACAGGTGATATTTTATTGCGGTTTTAATTTGCATTTCTATGCTGTCTAGTGACATTGAGTGTCTTTTCATGTCTACTGACCATCTTTATGTCTTCTTTGGAGAAATGTCTATTCAGGTCCTCTGCCCATCTTTTAATTGGATAAAAACATCATCTTTTTGGTATTGAGTTGTAAGAGCTCTTTATAAATTTTGGATGTTAACCCCCCATTGGATGTATCATTGGAAAATATCTTCTCCCATTCAGTAGGTTGTCTTTTGTTTTGTTATATACAAACAGCCAAGATATGGAAGCAGCCCAAATGCCCAGCAACAGATGAGTGAATAAAAAAGCTGTGGTACTTACATATAGTGGAATATTACTTGGCCATAAAAAGAATGAAATCTTATCATTTTCAACAGCATGCATGGAGCAAGAGGGCATTATGCTAAGTGAAATAAGCCAGTCAGAGAAAGACAAATACCATATTATCTCACTTATATGTGGAATCTAAAGAAAAATATGAATGAAAAAATAGAGCAGAAACAGTCTCACAGATGCAGAGAACAGAGTGAAGGCTGCCAGCATGGAGAGGGGTTGGGGCACTAGGTGAAGGGACCGAGAAGTACAAATTGGTAGCAACAAAATAGTCACAGGGATGTAAATTACAGCGTAGGGACTATAGTCAGTAATACTGTAATTACTACTTATGGTGCCAGGTGGGTACTGGAAATACTGGGGAAAACACTTTGTCAAGTATATGACTGCCCAACCACTATGCCGTATACCTGAAACTAATACATAATAATATTGAACATAAACTGTACTGGAAAAAAAAAACCCTGTAGCACAAACGAATGTGTAAGAGGAGGTTCTCCAAAAATAACGCCTATGGAACTTTACCTTTTTAAATTAAACAAAATGCTACCTGAGAATTATTTCCTCACAAACATATTGCTATTATAACAATTCTGTTCATATACAAAGAAGATACTGGAAATACCAGGGGACAGCTACAAATTAGTAGTTGTAGATATATGACATGCAGTTGTCCTTCTTATGCAGTTTTGTTTTCTGTGCTTTCAGTCACTTGTGGTCAAATGTGGTCCAAAAACATTAACTAGGAAATTTCACTTGAGTAATAATCCCCCATCCCAAAATAAATGGACATCTTCAGAAAGAATTCATTGTCATAATAATCAAAGATACAAAAATTAAAGCTGTAAGAGACCTTTTTGTAATGCACCAGGTTAACAAACTTCAAAAAGAATGATAATACCAGTGTTTCTGGATGGGGAGAAACTGACTTTCTTATACACTGTTGATGAAAATTTCAATTGGTGCAACCTTTCATGAAGTAAATTTGAAAAAATTCATCAAGTCTTAAAACTATTCACCACTTTTGACCAAATGATTCCACTTCTGAAAATTTAGCCAAGGGTATAAATATGATAATACAATGTATATACAAGGATAATCATTAGTTATGTGATTCTAAAAAAATTAGAAACAATTTGAATGTTTACCAACAGTTGAAAACAAATAATACATCCATGAAGTGGAATATTATATAGTGACTCAAATTCATGATTATAGACAATAATAAATAACCTGAACAACCTATGAAAAGTACTCATAATAAAATGTTCTGTAAAGAAAGGAGGACAGAGAACTGTGTGAGTGTATGTGTGTATGTATGTGACCCTCTGTATACATACAGACACACTCAAAAAAAAGACTAACAAAAAATATCATTTTCAGTTTTCCGCTTGCCTTTACTATAAATAGGTTTTGAGAAACTGACATAGTGCAAAGTGAAATATGTAAGTTTCCCCATGCTATATTAGCTTTAAAAACCCTACCCAAGCACATGCATGTTTACAAAATATGAAATTTGATTACCAAAGTGTGAACCTACAGTTCAGAAGCAAAACCAAAGCATACCCCAAGCCAACTTATCTCTAAAATTACCATCTTTCTTTGATTCCCTTTATGAGAATGGTTGATATAAATACTGCTAATTAAATTACCTGAACTTAACAGCAGAGTACAACTTTGCCAAGAATCTGTTTATATAGGTAAATTTTTCTTTTTTGTAAAGCAAAAAAGTTTCTAAATTTTAGGAGTTTAGAACAAGCTAAAAAGAGCCTCTATGATAACAAAAATTGATTAAAAAAACTTTAAATTAGGTATTACATTTATGAGACATACCTGAGAGAGGTGCTTTTCCTATTTGAAACGCAATTGGTGAGAAAGTGGGTGAAGAAATAGGTGAAGGATTGGTTACACTTCCCAAACTGTATTTTTTTGCACTACCCTGAATAGGGCTAGAAGAAAACTGCCCCTATGATAAAAACAAATAAATAAAAATATACAGTTCTCTTCCTCAACTTTTATTTTCATTTTCAAAACCCATTTATAAAGCAGATCATATAAACTTTGATCTCCCTAAAGTAAAGATGCCAAGTCAAGGCATCTTATAACAAGAACAGCTAAAAAAAATTGTTACAAAGATTTTGAAACAGAATATATTAGTCAATGTAAAATATAAATGCACTGTGTTTAAACAAACCACTGTATTTCATACTAACTAGCTGTTCTTTAATTAAAAAGAAAATTTTTAATTAAATTACTTCATCAATGCCAATCCTGTTGTGTCATACTGAAAATCTTGACATAATTCAGTGAACAAATTACATTGAAATTCCTTGAGACACATGATAAATTTGATTATCCCATATATCTCTAAGTGCAAAATTGTAAAATCTAACTAAAAACATTCCTAAATAACGAAAATGTGAACTAATATCATCCTTATGAAATATAAAACCTAAAAGGCAACCATTTCTCAATTGCAACACAGGCACCAAGGTCCAATTATATCCATAAGAAAATAGACTTCTGGCCAAGATGGAGGTGTAGGTGGACACACTGGGCCTCTTCTCACAACCAAGATTAAGGACAACAAAAATATAGAACCAAAAATACCCCACAACCAGAACGGATAGAGGACTGAGTTGTATGGAAGTCCAACAATGATTCACCTAGATGGGTAAGAGGGGCGGAGTCGGCAGGTGGCGGAGAGGGGTCGCAGCAGGAAGAAGCAGTAGCTGGTGGTCCCGGGCGCACAGGCAGCAGTTACCAAGCGCAGTGACGCAGTGAGCAGACCAAGCGAGGCGCACAAGGCGGCTGACCGCGGTCACACATTCATGTGCAGATAAGCCAGGTGAAAACGGGCAGCGAGACAAACTGCGCAGCTCAGGGCCCCAGTGCCAGGAAATAGAGCCTAAAGGGCACCAAATGAGAACACTTGTGGGGGTTGGGGTGCCAGGAGGGAGTGCCAGCCTCACAGGAGAGTTCGTTGGAGAGACCCACAGGGTCCTGGAATGTGCACGAGCCTGCCCACACGGACATCAGCGCCAGAGGGGCCCAGTTTGCCTGGGGAAAGTGGTGGAAGAGAATGGAATCCGAGAGAGAGAGGAGCAAGAACCATTATTCCCTCTTGGACCCTGCCCCCACATCCAGCATCACACCAAACTACTGGATTGCCCTGCCCTGGTGAACACTTAAGGTTCCACCCCTCACTACTTAACAGCCACGACCAGAACAACAACAACAACAACAACAACAACAGCAACAACAAACAAGGATGGCTCAAACAGGAGAACAGATCGGGGCCCCGGAACTCATTCATCTAAACAACAAAGAGGTAGCCAATCTATCAAATGCACAGCTCTAAGCACTGATAGCCAACCTATCAGAAGCACAGTTCAAAGCACTAGTGATTAGGAAGCTCACAGAATTGGCTGATTTTGGTCACAAATTAGATGAACAAATTACAATAAATGAAATGAAGAAAAGCACACAGGGAACCAATAGTGATGGGAGGAAAACTAGGACTCAAATGAATGGAGTGGACCAGAAGGAAGAAAGAAACAACCAAACAGAAAAGAATGAAGAAACAAGAATTCAAAAAAATGAGGAGATGCTTAGGAACCTCCAGGACATCTTTAAAAATTCCAACATCCGAATTATAAGGGTACTAGAAGGGAAAGAAGAAGAGCGACAAGTGGAAAACTTATTTGAACAAATAATAAAGGAGAACTTCCCCAATCTGGCAAAGGAAATAGACTTCCAGGAAGTCCAGGAAGCTCAGAGTCCCAAAGAAGGTGGACCCAAGGAGGAACACACCAAGGCACATCATAATTGCATTAGCCAAGATTAAAATGGAGGAGAGAATTCTAGAAGCAGCAAGGGATAAGGGCAAAGTCACCTACAAAGGAGTTCCCATCAGACTGTCAGCGGATTTCTCAAAAGAGACCTTCCAGGCAAGAAGGGGCTGGAAAGAAGTATTCCAAGTCATGAAAGTCAAGGACCTACATCCAAGATTGCTCTATCCAGCGAAGCTGTCGTTTAGAATGGAAGGGAAGATAAAGCGCTTCTCAGATAAGGTCAAGTTAAAGGAATTCATCATCACCAAGCCCTTATTATATGAAATGTTCAAGGGACTTATCTAAGAAAAAGAAGATTAAAAAAAAAGGACAGTAAAAAGACAGCAAACTCACAGATATTAACAACCACACCTAAAACAAAAGCAAACAACTAGACCAAGAGCAGAAACACAGAAATGCAGATCACAAGGAGGGTTAGCAACAGAGGAGTGGGAGGAGGAGAGAGGGAGAAAAGGTACAGAGAATAAGCAGCATAGACGGTGGTTAGAAAATAGACAGGGGGAGGGCAAGAATAATGTGGGAAGAGTAGAAGCTAAAGAATTTATGACACATGGACATGAACTAAGGGAGGGAGTGTGGGTGGGAGGGGGTGTGCAGGGTGGAGGGGAGTGATGGGGGAGAAATAGGACAAATGTAATAGCATAATCAATAAAATATAATTAAAAAACAAAAAAAGAAAATAACCAGCCACTTTTTAATACACTCCTTACCGAACTTGGTGTCTGCACAGGACTCCTACACCGCACGGGAGATAAATCTATTGAATAGAAAACCTCAAGTGATGTTGGAGCACCACTGGGAAGACTTCTGGGAGAAGCTGGAGGTAAGGAGTCAGAGATACTTCCATTGCCATCTAAAAACAGCTTTCTTCTGAGGGATGAGGAACTGAGGTTTCCAGGAGATTGATCTGCAAACTCATCAGCTCTAAAATAGTCACCTACATTTAATGTTAACAGAACAAAAGGCAAAGCTAGTCATTTTGAAGAGCAATTAGACTTCAGTTACATGATTTTTTCAAAACTACCATATACTGAATGTTTGAATTGGTTTTAATAGATCAAAGTTTAATAATGTATGTGATGTTTAAAATCTAAAATTATTCCTTCTTTTTTGAGTGCTTCATTATTATAAGTAACACCAGTAAGGTGTTTGCATAAATAGTTTATGTCTATAGAAAAGATCACTATGATAAAAAGGCTACTTTAGGCCAGGTTAAAAAAAAAAGGAGAGAAAATTTCAGACTAATTCCCTGAATTCTTTAGAAGGAATCACTGTATTTACAAAAAGCCATTAAAACAAAACCTTTTAAGTTATTAAAAGTTTAAATAAATACAATACTTACCTAATACATTTTCTATATTAAAATCCACAGGAAGAGACAGCAATGTCTGACAAGCAGCTGGAAACAAGCATATTAAAAAAATACAAGCATGGATAAATCAATGCAAGCATATTACATACAATCTACCATGTGCTTCCCAATCAAACACTTCCCCATGATGTTCCAGCCAAACTCAATTATTTCATTTATGGATTGTTTTGCATAACATGTCACCTTCCTGTAAGTGGTTTCCCATACTTTCCAGCACTGATGTAAACTGTAAATGGCTCAAATTAACTCCTGGTTGTTCTGCTGGCATTTGAATAAAAAGAGAAGTCAACCCATATTTGGGGATAAATTTCCTAATATCAACAAATTAAAAGAAAGATTTTGAAAACCAAAAAGCAATTTCTATGCTTTGAACCAAAAAAATAAACAACATACTACTATTATTTTTAAAACGTGGCTTGATGTATCTATTCTAGTTATTTTTAAAAGTCAGCTCTCATATAGCTCATTAATAAAAAGTAAACCATTTCAATTCCAGAGTAAAGTGTCACTACATAAACTGAATTTAAAATTAAATGTATCTTAATGTGGAACATACATCTTTTCAGAATATATTCATACCTACCATTGCTTTTCTCAGAATGGATGGTCAGCTTTCTTCCAATTGGAGATTCATTATTTACATTAATATCTGCAAAATATTTAAAGTAAAAATATTATATTTTATATTCTTCATCTACTTTAGGAGTTACTTTTTCCACAATGAAAAAAAAAAAGAGAACAAAGTGGAAACTTTTATTTTACATTTAAAAATGAATGTCTGAGGACGGACAAAACCAAGGGGGATGGAAACAAGGGAGGGAGATGGGTTTGGAGGGGGTTGGGGAGAAAATATGGACAACTGTAATTGAGCAACAATACAATAATTTAAATTTAAAAAAAGGAAAAATTAAAAACCAATGTCTGCATATATAAGTACATAATATGGCATACTTCTGTTAAGTTTATCTTTTTTAATTTTGAGAGAACACAAAGATAAAACTTGAAGGATTATTATTGTATAGCAAATAACAAGGCACCAAGCACCGTATTTTGCTGTGTATAATGCGCACTTTCTGCACAAAATTTTGAGGGAAAAAATAAGGATGTGCATTATATGTGGTAGTACCTGAAATACCTTGTATTTGATCTTGGGTTTTGTATTTGCTACATAAAATTTCTTATACCATAATATGTTCATAAATAAATGTGAAAATTCCTTTATAATACAAAAAACAAGAATCTAAATATAAATAAATAAATAATGGAACTGAAAAATTAAAACAAGCCCTGGTTGGTGTGGCTCAGTGGATTGAGAGCCAGCCTGTAAACCAAAGGGTCACAGGTTCAAATCCCAGTCTAGGGCACATGCCTGGGTTACAGGCCAGGTCCCCAGGGGGGAGTGTGTGAGAGGCAACCACACATTGATGTTTCTCTCCCTTTATTTCTCCCTCCTTTCCCCTGTCTCTAAAAATAAATAAAATCTTTAAAAATAAAGAAAAAGAAAAATTAAAACAAAAGACTTTTTTCCCTGAAAGTTTGAGCCAAAACATGGGTAAGCATTATACACGGCAAAATACAGTAATACCTGGAGGAAAGCACAGTGGTGCTCCATGGTATCAAGCTTGAAAGGTTGGGATGAGTGTCAGTCATCCTCAAACAGCTCCTCCGTTGCTTAATGCTTTTGAAAAATGGGTTTAGATAAATTATCTGAATTAAAATGCCAGATCATTTTGAGAAAACCTAAAATTTGATAAATAAAACCAAGTTCTTTTTTTCACAACAGGAGTCAAAATATACCTGCAAATATTTTTTTTTAAAAATTGAAGGTTAGTAACTAAATATTAAGCTTTGTAACTTGAAAATCACCAGGTTAAAAAAAAGTGACAAAAATGACTACTATAAGCAAACAAACAAACAAGGAAAAGCAAGGAGGCCAAAAAACATCCCAGAAAGCTTAAAATACAATAATAGAATAAATCCCAGTAATATAAGAAACCTAAATAAGTAAATGGATGAATGAGTAAGTGGGTGGGTGAGTAAATAAGTTAAAGTCTTCTCTTAAATACTATCAGAATTGGTAAAAAATAAAATTCTAGATTTGAATGCCATTTTTTGCTGTAGGCAGTCTCGTGGCATGGAAATGTAGCTCAGCACCCATGTGGAAAAGCAGTGGGGAGCGAGTCGGCACACAGGACCACACCCACGGAGAGGTTTTCCCCATGAAGAATCAGGCCTGCATTGTACCTAGACTGCTACGAGGCTTGCTTTTGCTAAAACTCTCTCACCCTGAATTGAGGCAGCAAGGGCTTACTGTAGCTTCCTAAGGTCTGTGCTAAACCTCCCAAGTATAGAGTGTATCTGGTTCAACCACTTTCCCCCTTGGTCACAACATCCTTCTTTTTGAAGTAATTAGCAACATTCTTCCCTCTGTTATCTGTAAAAGGTAATCCCTTGCAGCGAACCCATGCATAGTAAATGAGGACCATCCTCCTTGTAATGTACCCAGAAAAGCAATAAAAGCCTGTCCAGGCAGGGGTTGGGGCCCTCGCTCTCTCACTTAGAGAGTGGCTGCACCGTCCCTTTTTCTCCACAGGACTTCTTAGCCCGTGTGAATTTGTTCATAGCAATCATGACACACACGGATCCTGCCGGCCAGGATCTGCATCAAGGCAGCGTGACCTTCTTCTATAACGCAAATGGCTCAACGGCTGAAAACCCTGTGTAATGTCCTTGGTTTTTAGGTTAGAATCCAAATACCTTAAACATGAAATGTGAATAATGTGACAAGGAATCTAAACATATAATTTAAATGTACTGAACTTTAAAAAGCCACATTTGGCTAGGGGCTGCCATATGTGAAGAACTGTGAATGGCCTGAGATTTCACCCTCCTTGCATGACGACAAGGTAACGTGTCAACATTCCAAGGAGGCTGAAGACATGGGACTTGCGGGTCAAGACACAGAACTTCACGGTTCCCAGCACGGCAGGCAGCAGAAGCTTCACGTTCACGTCAGTTCCCTTCACCCCTAAGTCCCGAGGAGGTGACATGAAGCCCAGGTGGAGGCGGCGCACACAGTGGGTTTTCATCACAGCTGAGGAACCCTCACCTTGGGAAATCCCATTCTTTTTTTTTAATTACAACTGCCATTCAACATACATTAGTTTCAGATGTATAGCATACTGGTTAGATATTTATGAAGTGATTCCCCCCAATAAGTCTACTAATCCCCAGATACAACATAGATATTACAATATTATTGACTATATTTCCTATGTTGTACAACCTTGTGATTATTTTCTAACCGCCAATTTGTGGGAAATCCCATTTTTTATAAGCTGTAAGCAAATCTGCTCCAGAGGAAGACACAAAATCTACTCCCCGCTCTGGAGGGATTTACAATCTCTGTCTTCCAAGGACACTCATACTTCAAACGTCCTTGAAAAGATAGTTTGGGAACAAGCCCATCTGTAACACTCCTCACTTCCTGTGCAGAAACGTGAGACAGAGAGCTGTCCCCCAGCACCACACTGGACAGTGCAGCTCTACTAACTGGGAGCCCAGCTACGGGCCACTGTGCTGTGTCATCATGGGCTGGACGAGGTCAGCACGTCACAGAGCCTGTCATATCGTTCACATCTTCTTGATCCTGCATCACTGTAACTAGCACAGGACACTCGATATACACAATGATTTTATGAAAAAGATCACATAAGAAGGTCAACTCACCTCTTCAAAATTAAAAATTTAAGAATTTGTGGGAAAAATATAGTGTCTATGGAAATGTCAACTTGGAGCCCTGGCTGGTGTGACTCAATGGATTGAGTGCTGGCCTGTGAACTGAAAGGTTGCCAGTTCGATTCCCAGTGAGGGCACTTGCCTGGGTTGTGGGCCAGGTCCCCATTTGGGGGCATGTGAGGCAACTGATAGATGTATCTCTTATACATCAATGTTTCTCTTTCTCCCTCCCTTCCCCACTCCCTAAAAATAAATAAATAAAATCTTTTTAAAAAAAAGAAAAGAAAATGTCAACTTGGATACAGAATTTTAGAGCTGGGAGTGACGTTAAAGACAACCATGTAGTCCAATCCCTTTATTTTACAAATAAACAAAAGTCTAAAGAGATTGAATAATTTGATCAAGTCACCCTTTCTGTTTTACAGCAAGTAGCAGAAGGTCTACATCCACTATCACAGCTTGTAATGGCTGAGCATACAGACTCTGAACTGAAGATGCCTAGTTTCAAATCCAGGCTCCTTCACTTTGATTATACCTGTATTTCTGAAACATGTGCTCTAACCTTTTTAAAACTAGGTTTTCTTAACCTATAAAATGGGGATAATAATAGCACTTACCTCATATATATTGTTGTAAGGAATTACTGAAATCATTTATCACTGTCCCAGCACATGGGAAGTGTTCAATCCGTTTTACCCATTATTGTCATAGTTTTAGTAAAGAATGGAACAAACATTCCTTATCATCAGATCATAATGAACATATGCTATGTAGAAGAGGGGGTGATCCCACTGAAATGAGGCATGCATATACACAAAGTAATATTTGAACACTGCTTACAATTCAAAGGATAGTGACAGCAAATATAAGATAATTATTTCCTGGAGGTAAAAAAAATATTTGAAAAGTTACTGGCATGCTCTTCAATTTGCTTATTAATTTTGCAGATAATCAGCTGCATTACACTGTCCCAGAGGTCAAGTGTCCATCCTTCCTCTACTTTTATAAGAAATCAGCAAATTAACAAAAAAGCAAAGCAATTTAAGGATTTCATTTTAAAAAATTAATCTTCAAAATCACTGCAGAAGTCAGTAATAACTCTCAGTTCTATATTCAGTACCAACTATTTCTGCACCTACAGATCCTCTGTCACTATCATTATAAGTGATATTCACATGATCATGAAGAAAAAGTTAAATTCAGAATAGAATGGCCCAAAACCCCAAATTAAGTACATTTAAGTCAGACTTTGAATTCTAACCCTTAAATAGTTAAATCCTACGGTATCCAGAAATTTAAATTATAGCAAGTCCCTTACCAAGCTAGGTAAACTAACACTTCACTAGATGTTGCTTTACGTCATGGAGTTTTATAATTTTATGATTTTTATTCAAATGATTTTTTTGTACACTCACATTTACTTGAATGATACTCTGAAAGCTGTTTCCCTTCATGATCAGTCCAAGGAGAAGGCACGATGACATCCTTAGTGAAAAACTAGTAAGATTAAAGTCATACAGTTAGACATAAATTCCGCTCAAATATAAAAAGTACCTGTGTTAATTTCAAATAACCATCAGAAATATTATATACTGACTTACAAGTTATAATTAAAAATTTTAATACTTAAAAGCCCAAATGACCTAAGGTGAAATGGAAGAAATTTAAACTATATATAAAGAGAAATCTTAATATTCCAAATCAACCAATTAAATTTGAAACTTGCCTATTAAGCTGAGGGCATTAAACACAGAAAATATTTATAATCTCTTCCCCCAACTTTTTTTTGAGGGAGAACGACAAAAGGGAGGAAGAAGAAGAGGATGGAATAACTGGAGATAGACATACAAGTAAGCTGGTTGGTACAAGTGGTGTGCTGGAGCTGGCTTGTATCGGCTCTCAAGATCTAATTATTAAATTTTCAGGAATTGTGTGCAAAGCTAATATTAAAAATAAAATAAGCTGCAAGCAAATCTGAATCATAGTAATGTGTACTTGAAACAGATGATCTTATTAACCAATGTTGCCCCAATAAATTTAATTTAAAACAAACGGTGTTAAATATTGCAAAAGAAATTGGGACCAAAGTTAGTATGTTCAATGTTGGCTAACTCTAGATGCTAATACAATTGAAAGAAATATTATTTCTGTAATTTGCAATGTAATTTTGTGGTTTGTCATGTTTTTTCCCTAAAAGAAAAGAAAATTAAATTGTGTATTAATATTTTCAAATAAAAAAATTAAATCATATAAATTTACAACAAATTATATTAAAAATACAGGTAATAAATACTCAAAATCATCACTTGCTACCTACTTTACTACGTTCTCAATATCTACGGTTGAGGGTATGTCTTTTGATCTGCATGGTAGAACTCCTACATAAAATAGTGTACCACTGCAGTTCTTTTCCCATTCAGTGATGAAGCATGAGTAACTTAAATTTGGCCACAGTTGGAATACTTCCATCATAAATAGCAGCAATGACTAAAACTCATATTCTTCCCACAACCAGACAGCCAGCTGTTACACAAGCACACCACCGTATTTTCAAATGGAGGTAAAGCATTTGGATACATGTCTTCCTCTTTCATTCTAGATACAAAGTTAAGCCTAATACTATATTTTCCCCTTCCCTTTCTATGTTTTGGGGGCAACTCAAAACATTCTTTTTATATTTTGCTATACCTATAATATAATAAAGAACAAATTTCCGTGACTAAACTACCTATGAATGCATGAGGAAAAGATGCAAAAAGGGGGAGGGACAAAGATTATGATATAGTTAATCCCAGAAAAAAATAGAAAGGACCTCTAAAATTATGAAGCCATGCACAAGTTCACTCAAAATGAAACATATACAGATCCAAGTAAGCAGATAAAATCTTAAAGTAGTAAGAGTAGCACAAATTAAAAGGCTGAAAAGCACCAGTATTGCAGATTTGAGAAAACAGGAAGTAGCATAATACAGTTGGGATAAAAATTGGTACCACCCTTTGGGAGGGCAAGGTGGCAAGATTTACCAAAACTAAAAACACAAAGCCTCTGACTTAGCAAGTCCATTTCAATTATACAAAGATATACGTACAAGGGTGTTCACTGAAGCATTATTTGTGATAGAAAAACACCGAACACAACCTAAACAAATATCAATAGGGGCTGAGTTAGGTTATGATACATTCATACAATGGAAACTATGGTATTACTAAAATTGGTGTGTGCTGATAATACAAAAATCAAAGAAAAATTAAGATGCAAAGGAGTATGAGAACGATGATCCTACATGTGTAAAATACAGGGTCCGCCACAAACAATACCCCTTTTTTATTACAAAATCTTCTATTACAAATCATAAGCATGTAATTCTGTAACATAACAGTATCGCACTCAAGCGTACCATATGACATTTTAGGTGAAATGTTCAAATTAAAATGATAAATTATTACACCCATATTATTACCCTACTAACCACTCTCAAGCAGGCCTTACTTCTGCCGGACCCTGCATTTAAAGGACACGTGCTATTACATGCATAAAATTAATGACAGTATAAATGTTACGGTAGTTACTTAGAGGAAGTGGGATGGGAGAACAAGAGGCTCCTGGTTTTCATCTGGTATTTGTTATTCGCAGTTTGAACTTTTTTGTTTTTACTGTGTATTTATTCTATTTTAAATATATATATGAAAAAATTTAAGTTGTTTGATACATTGACCCTAATCTTCACTGACTTCATTTTTTTAGTCTTCTACTGAATTTCCTTTTAAAGTTGAAGATTCTAAAAAAGCATATTTCCAAAATGTTGGGAAATGGGAAAGAGTCTGAGAATATCCAACTGAGGAAGAATCAAGGGATTAGATCAGAATGAACATTTTGAATTACAAGGTAGATTAAGTAGATAAGGTTTGGAGTTAAGCATATGAAATGATTTTTGAAGAAATAGGCTATTATCTTAAATACAAGGTGGCATCACCAACACTGAAAAAATAAGGACAGTAGGGGCCTGATTTCTGAATAGGCCGTATTTTAAGTCTTTTGGGGCAAAGAAGAGCCACATAGAGCTCAGGAATAGAGGTGGATTGAGAGGCTAGGGAGGGAAAAAGGAAAATAAGAAATGTTGCCGTGGCGTGTAGACTTTGAGAAAACAACTAGACAGATAGCCCTTACTTGCACTGTAAGAAGGGCTCAGCAAAGAACAAAAATGAAAAGCTTAGCTCATAATTTGTATTAAAGAAAAACTCTATAAAACACCATTTCTACTTATCAGTGAGACATTTTATTTCATGAAACATACTGTGTTAAAAATCCAAGGTATTAACAACATCAAAAGAGAAAACCATTACCAATGCCAATCCGGATTGTCAAAGTCTAAAACCATTCAACCTCCGCTATCTAAACTCCACTTGAAACACAAGCTTGTGCTAATCAATATTCTGAAGACACGAGGAAGGCACAAACTTGCTAGACTCTGAGAATGAACGATGCACAATATTGGCCAAAAAAGAATTCAGTCTAGGGGAGAAAAACCACTAAATCGATCACAATAGTAGATAAGTATGAGAGGTGTTGGAATAGCTGAAAAACATCGGTCTTACGGGAGCACAGAGGGACACTCATACAGCTGGGGACAGGCAGGTTGGTGTGGAGCTAGGACAGGAAAGGATTTGAAGGAAGTCTTCCTAAAAGAGGTGGCATGCACGTGAAATTGATGCTTCACTGGTTTAATGATCAGTAACAGTTTTAAGTTACCTCTTCAATGGCTTTTTGTCTTTTGTCTTCCACATCTTTATCTATTCTATACAAAGATAAAGAAGAAAAATAACCAGGCCATTATTTCAGCTGATTGAACATTTAAAATAATAACCTTTCAAGGAAACAATTTCTTTCTTTTGAAAACTGGCAAATATTAAACTCATTTTAAAAGAATAATTGGAATCTTATCACATTTAGTTAATGTTATTATTTAGATATTCAGGCTTGCACTGTTAGGCTTAACTCTCTTATTCCATTTACAGTTTGAAGGAAATAATATTTTCTTTTATGATGTTTAAACTGGTAATAATTTAAAAGTTGCTATTAACAACATAGTGGAAGTTGAATAATCACAGCAAATTAATAAGTATTTCATTCTAAAGAAATCTAAAAATTCATTTTCTTCAATTATAACCAAGTTTATCAGTCATAATTTTAGAATCAACTCTTACTTTGAAATAGAAACTATCACCCTTAGACAGCTGAATAAATAGGCAAAAGTACTAATTATGAAATATAATATCAACAGTAAAAAACTCTGTCCAAATGAATCTTTTCACTTTGATACAATATGCGATTATAATTACAAATATTAATCAGCTGTGTGATTTAATATAAAATGTCCGGTCTCAGGCACAAGGCATATACTTGCCAAAGGACTCAGCAATTAGCCTTGTAGGACCACTTCTTTAATCTGTTTCGGGAAAGAATATTTGCTACCATCAATAAATTAGAAAGATACTTTTTTCCTCTCAAAATCTTATATATATTTATGGCTTAATAACGCTTATATAATAATGCACACATTTCAGAAACTAAAATCAAGTGGATTTTTCAAATAAGGGAATTATGAGAAAGACTTCAGTGATAATCCCTATATTTCAGCTTAAACCACAGCCATTTTGAGGATAACTCAATTATCTTTATCTCATCATGAACATAACCAGATCAAAACAATGGTATATAATAATACTAACACACAGTGTTAGTAAGATCTGATCTAGCATCACTTCACTCAGAAACTTTTTGCTGCTTCATCAGAGGGACTCCAATAACCTGAAATGTTCAGGTAAATGCTGGAAGCAGGGGAAATCAGCTTGGCAAAATATTGTAGGGTCAGATCATGCAAGGTCCTAAGAACTCACATAGGGTACAGTATCCTGACATCATGTGTATGTTACAGAACACCAGCATGATGCATATAGGTTACAAGTATGCCCTGAATGCATTCTTAGAGGAGAAGAGGTTGAGGACTGCTGACCTCCTGTATGGAACGACTCATTTGTTTATACCACTATGCTTTAGAGTTATTTCATTATGTGCAGCATGGCATGAAAAGGGTGGGAAGCACTAACATAGGGAACTTGGATTAGATAGGAAGAGATATCAAAAGTCATTGCTAGGAATGAATCAACCTGTTTTAAAACTATACTCACTAACCTTGGTAGAAGCCATAATCATTCACTGAATTACATTAGTAAATTAAATTAAAATTAGGGTCTTTAATCACTCCTTACCCCTACCCTGTATCTCCTGATACACACCAAGATTCATAAACGTGCCCAGACAATATGTCATTTATTAGTAAATAAGAAATATTATGTCGCAACTTTGGTTAATGGTATTATTGACTCTGGAGGGCAGGAATAATGTCCTATACATATTTCTTCAGTGTTCTTCTCGTGCCTCAGGGCTCAATAAATATCTCTTGACTTAATAGGTACATTTTTCATGGTTGAATACATAAAGAGGCAAAATAAAACACATAGTTTGTGTGAAATAAAATACTAGTCTCGTTTGTGACTCATTTGCTTTTAGATATTCTTTTTACCTTTTCTTTCCAAAGTATTCTGATTTAAGCGAAAATCCTTTTATGCTCATTCCTCATTCTATTCCCTTTGGATGGACATTAATTAATGAATGAATGGTCATCAAGTTACCAAGCCAAGAATGGAAGGGATAGAAAAGCCAGACAAATATTTTCAAGAGTATCTCAACATGTGTACATCTTTGTGTGACTAAATTCTAAAGATAAAAGATTATCTATTATTTTAGATAAACAACATATGTATCTTAGGACCAAAAATTAAAAGCTGATCATATCAGTATTCAACTTTTTCAAGTTAAAAATTACACTATGAAACTGACAACAAGAGTCCCTCAGACTAGTAATAAAACTGTTGCTTATAATTTGTAATTACAGACCACTGCAGCCCTGACTGGTGTGGCTCAGTGGGGTGGTTGTCATCCTTGTAAACTGAAAGGTCACCAGTTTGATTCTCAGTCGGGAAATATGCCTGGGTTGTGGGTCAGGCCCCCTAGTTGGGGCTGTGCAAGAGGCAACTGATCAATGTTTCTCTCTCACATTGATGTTTCTCTCCCTTTTTCTCTTCTCCCTTCCCTTCTCTCTAAAAATAAAGAAAGAAAATCTTTAAAGAAAATCATTGCAATTTTTAATCAAAAACTAGGACTGTTCCAGCAATAAAGTACCATATTTTTAGGACTGTAAGACGCACCTAGGTTTTAGAGGAGGAAAATAGGAAAATTATGAAGCAAAAAATGTGGTAAAATATTTAATAACCTGTGACCCTGCTCCACCACCGCCCCCCGCCCCCCCACAGTGAGCCAGGTAAGCTACTTTCAGACTATAAGACACAACCCCATTCCTTCCCAAATTAGGTTTGGGGGTGTGTCTTATAGTCTGAAAAATACGGTACATGCTCTCATTACATGAGACTTCTTTAAGCAGCATAAATCAGAGGTGTACTAGTGCTTGGAAACCTACAGAATACATCAACAAAGAAGTTAAGGCTAATATGATTACTAGGTTGGATTCAAGACAATATAATTCAGATCCCCAAGTGCCCTATGTCAAAGTCAGATGAAGTCTATGAAAGCTCTCTCTGTTGCTAATAGATACCCTTCTATTCAATGTGTCTTAACCTGGAAAGGGGATTTTTAGGCTTCCCTAAATGCATGTGGCAATGAAACAGAATTTTGTTTTACCATATACCCCTCAAAAAACAAAACGATTCAAAGGTAGAAGCCACAATCATGTAGAAACGTACAAATTTCAAACTGCTCTTCCCTTTTCCAGGTGCTGAAGAGGCAGAGTTGTCCCATGAGTAGCAGAGGGAGAGATTACCTCTGAAAAAGGAGGACTCCTACCAGATTTGGAACTGTTAGCAGGGGGATCTTTCTGGCTGTAGTTTTTGAACTTACTTTTCATTTAGATAAGATAAAATCTGTATTACAATTTTTCCTGTTATATTATTACATATAAAAATATTCATACTCTCTTCATGTGAGAGTATGTTATTACACTTTGGTGCAAGAAGGGAAAACTTACCGAGAATGACTTAAGTATAAGGCTTGACGATGAATGTCTTCTGGGTCTATTTCTACAGGATTTATTACAGCTAGTTGATCAATAGACCACCTAAATTTTCCTGGGGTCTTGATAAGAGAAAATGAGCTTATGAGTAAAAGCAAACTGAAATAGTTAATCAATATGTTAACCATTGTCATCTTAAAAACTAATTTGAATGTTTATAATATTAAAATCGTATACCTCTTATTTTTAAATTTGATTTTGCCACAAAATTAAATGGCAAGTGGTAGTCAAACAAACTAAATTAATTGACTTGACTGTATGTATCTCTTTTAAAATATCCAATCTTGTCTCTGGGTGATTTTTAAAATTATATAATAATAGGTAAATCATAGTAGAGTATTAATGGTATAGAAATTCTACAATTAACACTCATTGGTGATGCCCAAGTAAAAGTAAAACTCTTAGTTACCAAAAGTATTTATTTTCAATAAGAATGAACTAAAATTAAAATCCTAAGTACAAAAGTGACTCCAAAAGCTCATAAAATAGTTGATCCTTAAAGTAACTATAATTGGTAACCAGTACCCCTTTCTTTCAACTATCTAACTAAAGAAAACTCTTAACCAAATTGTAAACTGTAAGTTGGAATATACTTTTGACAAATTCAGTCTTAAAAACCAAAGATGCCATACATCTAGCTTTGAGGATTAAGTTGCGATCATTCCATTTTTTCATTAAGACTAATACATAAATAAGATTTAATATGATTCAGTTAAAGATGAAGTCAGATTAATAACTTAATATAAACTGTATAGCTAAAAGTTTCCTCTAGTGCATACCTGCTTCAGGCTGATATGAACATGTAGCATAAACGCATAAACAACAGCTCAAATTGTAGTTTTCTAGATAATTTACTAGATTTAAAGATCAGACTTCAAAAGAAATTCTCCAGGGTGGCCAATAACAGTAAAAATAAGCCTTCCCTAATCTCCAGAAGAGCTCTTTCCCTTCCATAGCACCCTTGTGCTCAACCACTAGTCACAGCACACACCGTATTCTTTTGAAGTTGCTAATTGAGTCCTGTCTATCCCGTTATGCAATCTGCCAGTTATGAATGGTTGAGAGAAACCCAAAAGAATATTAGCATTTCATGAAAATTACATGAAATTCAAGTTTCAGTGCCCATAAATAAAGCTTTATTGGAACACATTCATGTGTATATGTTTACATAATACCTATGGCCCCTTTTGTGGTACAAACACAGGTGAGTAGTTGTAACAGCAAAGCCTTAAATATTTACTGACTGATTCTTGACAGAAAAAAGTTTTCTGACCCCTGTATTAGAGTATAAATTCCTTTAGAGTTTGTGTCTAATGACCTGACTTGTTCACAGTGTAACCTCTATGCCTAGCACTGTAGTTGACACATAGCAGCCTTCAAATAATGTTTGCTGAATAAATGAGTATAGATCATTAGATGACATAGCTTCTTTTCTAATATGGTACTGGTAGATATATCATTAACTACAGACAGCACAATTGTAGGAAGCTAACATGTTATTTATTAAATAATGAAAAAGAGGAATGCTAACTAAAAAAATCTTCTAGCTAACTTATTTTTAGCCCAACCACTAGATTATAATGAACATTACAATTAAAAAAGTACATTTTAAGTAATATAAGCTCCGTGGTAACCTCTTACCTTGTAGATATTTATATTTAAAATTATTTGTAAACACTAGTTAAAAGTAACTTACTGGTAATTTTGTTGATTTAAAAACAGGACTGGAGACAGTTTGTTCATGGAGATTAGAATAATCACCAGGACTTTCAAAAGGATTTAAAACAGGGATTCTTCCTGGAGTTTCCGGTGTTATTTGCATTTTTGGTTCTTTGACATCTCCCATAGCACAGAGAAAAAAACTAAAGAGAAATCAGAAGTACATATAATGAAACTACTAAGTTCCACTGACATTCATTTGGACAATTAAAATGCATTCAACAATCATCACAAAAATTAACTCAAAACCTAACGCTGTTGGAGGTTTTCTATATAGCTTACAAAAGAAATCACATATTTTCTCAAACGATCCTCCAAATAACCTTGAAAACTAAAGAAGGGTATTAGTGACATCATTTTGTAGAATTAACAAGCTCAGAGAACTTAAGTGTCTTATAAGTAAGTACCAGTTAACCGAAGTGAATGAGTTCAGGTCTGCTTTCGAGTTAACTCAATGTTACAATAAACAGAAAACCCCTCCCAACTAGAGGATTTAATACCTCTAGTTTTTAGGTCATTATATCAAGTCTCTCAACACTTTGACATCCTTGTAATATCCCAACAATTCCCTTATCGAGCTGCACTTACTAAAGTATTTGCGGCAAGAGACCACGCGTGCCTTTCTGGCAACTTCGCTGCCACTACGGAAGTATGACTGATTAGGGATAGGAAATTAACCGCCTTCGGTCGCCTCTCCTCAAACACCCTCCTTTCGTTGAGAACCCAAGGGTAGAAGGCGAGGCTGCATTACTTCCAGTACAAAGGGGCTACAATTAGAGAAAAAGACTCTCCACTTCTTGGAAGGGTGAAGTGCAGCTGGCTTTCTAGGGTGGAAAGTACAGAAGGACGCTCACGCCGGTGTCACCTCCACCCCATGCTGTTACTCTTTCTTGGTGTCCCTCCCTTCGATACCTACTCCTGCACACTCCCTCCGTGCTCCCATTCATCCTGCGGCTGGCGAACACGCGGGCCCGAAGCCGGGAAAAGTGACCTCTCCAATTCGAGACAGGGGAAGAGCCAGGAACTATAAAGAACGTACCTAATGGTGTGTATAAAAAAGAAGTCCCCCAAAGGCCACTCCAGCGTTCCGAAGGGGCCAAGCCTGCTCCCACCACAGGCACAGACTCTTTAACTCCCGGGTTCCGCGCTGTCTTAGGCAAACAAGAGCTCGGGCTTGCGGGCCATTGGCCAATCGCGTCGTACCGCTGTCCGCGAACCAGCCAATCGCATCGAGGCGGCGTAGCACATTCGAATGGCAACTCCACGCTTCACATTCCGCGCTGAGTAACAACGCTCCAAATTCAAAATCAATCTTGCCTCCAGCCGGCGACAGGCGCGAGAGGCGGAGCCTGCCCGGCGTGGGCTGGGACGCGCGGCGTGATTGCCTAGGAGAAAGGAAGGCGCTCCAGTTCCGGGTCAGACCCTTCTCCCGCCTCCGTCGGTCTCAGCCATGGCGAGTAGCGGCGCTGGTGCATCTGCGGCGGCAGCGACGGCGAATCTGAATGCGGTGAGGGAGACAATGGAGGGTGAGTGCCCGTTGCGGCTCCTTGACCTTGATTCTGCTTCCCGAGGCCGAGGACCTGAAGCGGGGGTGAGCCCAGGAGGACTTCAGATCCACTTCCTGCCCCGTACGGCATCTTTGAAGATCCTCTCAAAGGCCCTGCCAGGGCCGCAGGGCTGATGGCCCCATTTTTGGAGAATTGTCTCTTCGCTCCTGAGTAGTTTGTCGCGCGGTAGGCGTTCCTGCCCCACAGCGGCGGACCCTGAGCGCCACCCACCCGCGGGCACTCATCCCGCTCTCCCTCCACGCGCGCCACACCTCTTTCTCGCGCCAGCCCTCGCGTCCTTTCCTCGCACTCCAGCCTCGCGCGCCGCGCCCGCTCCCCCAGTGTCCTTCGCGTCCCACTGCAGTGGGCTTCCGGTGCGAGGCGCCCATTTCTCTTAGTCCAGGGCGGGGAGCAAGACTGTACAGGCCTCAAGACTGTAAGCCCCGTGCGGACAGTGGCCGGTGAGTGTTTGGTCCCTGCTACTTGTTTGTCTTTGGTACTCGGGTAGGCGCTTTTAAAATATCCGGTGAATGAACGAAGCACCCCTTCATCAGAATTGCCCCAGTTTTGTCATGGATCGGGTGACACCGGTGTCCCCGGTTTCTAGGTTGTATTCTCTTGTCTTCGTACCTGGAGGCAGGCGGGTTAGAGACTGCATAGGTAGTAGAGGACAGAAACGCGTGTTGGAGTTACCTTCGCTCTGTCCTCCAGCGCCGGCTCTGCCGCTTTGTGCCTCGGGTTGTGAGCTTGGACAAGCTACTTAAAGGTCTCTGGGCTGTCTTTTTTTTTCCCCCCTCCCTGTTAAATGAGGTTACTTCCTGGGGTTATAACATGAATATATAAAATAGCCAGGTAAAAAGGCATATCGAAGATGATCATTCAAAGATACTGTATTGTTTTTTTTGTTGTTTTTGTTTTCTTCTATTTCTGTTTTTTTAAAAAAAATATTTGCTGAATTATATCAAATTTGGCATCTATTACTATAATCATGTTGTCTTTATTTGTTGCTATATTGACTTATAGTGATAGATTTCCTGATTATTTTTGTGTAATAGAAGATGTCATCCCACTTGGAGGTGTTTTTCTCTTCATTTTAATCCGATTTTGTCACTTTCATGTTATAACTTCTAATACCATCCTAAAGCTCTAAAATCTTCTATTGGGCCTTAGTAAATTTCATGCCTGCCTCATCCCATATTTTACAGTTATTCATCTCCTTTAATTACATTGTATTCACGTGAGCCTTTCACATCATTTTAATTTACAAAAATCTCCCCAGCATAAGCTGGGGGTTTTTGGCCCCTAGTCTTTGCCCTTCCTCTTGCCTCTGCATTAGTCAAATTGCTTTCTATTAACTTCTTAAGTTTAAGCTTGTCACTTCCTCAAAGTCTTTACTAAACAAGTGTCCTTCACAACTGGGTAAGATATTCTTGTAATTTGTTTTGGGAGTATGTTACTTTCCTTCTCATAACTGAAGTCAGTTATTTTAATGTCTGTTTCTTCTCTTAGATTGTAATGTCCATGCTAACTGGGACCATATCTGCCTTGTTCACAACTACATTTTCAGCAGTAGCACAGTAGGCATAAAATACATGTAGGTACCAGTTACACAGTGGGTACCACAGAAATACTTATTACAGTTTGTGAAGTTAGGAAGTAAAGATCATTGTGAATTGTAAAAGAAAGGTTAAAGGAAGAAATATAGGTACTGAGGTGAAATTATATGGAGGGAAGAGAAGAGCATAAACAAAGGCATGAAGTCAGGAATAAGTGTATATAAGGGTCTACCAGGAAGAAAAACTGGACAGGAGAATTTTTCAGAAAGTTAATTTGTCATGATGATGGTGATGACAATGTTGGAGAGTTGGAATATGGTCAGAATATATACTATTACCTGTTGCTGCATAATAAACCACCCCAAACTTTTGCCATAAAACAACAAAAATTCTCTCTCACAGTTCTGGCTATTAACCAGGTTCATCTAGGTGGTTGCACTGAGGGTGTCTCGTGCATTGCGATTAGTGCTGAGTCTGGAGTCATCTCAAAGATTCCTCATTCATGTGACTGCTACTTGATACAGACTCTTAGCTGGGCTCTCAGCAGGCACTGTTGTCTGGAACATTGGGTTTTCTTACACTTGGAGGCTGGGTTCCAAGGGAGAGTGTCTCAACAGAGAGCAAGGAGGAAGCTATATTGCATCTTTTAGCCTAGCCTCAAAAGTTATGTAGTGCCACTATTGGGAGATGCAGTCTTCCAGAGCCCTGAGCACACCTATACATTCTTGCTCTGTATGCCAGGAATACAAAGCCCTGACTGCTCTTTCCTCCTGGTGTTTTTCAGGACTGTGTTTATAGTAAGTAGCACTGAGGGATGAGGTAACATCTACCTCCAGATAAAAGAGCAGGCTTGCTAACTGCTTACTATAAAAGGGATTTCCCAAGCTCAGTGTTCTTCAGCTGTTAATATGGTTTGTCAATATAATGTATTATGTCACAAATCAAAGAAAAAAAGCTACCTGGTCATTTGAGTGGTTGATGAAAAGGTATTGATAAGATGATATCAACATGTTTTCCTGATTTTAAAGTCTTAGCAAAAGAAAACAGTACATTTATAAAATGATGAAGGATAGCTGTATGAAACTGACATCATCCTTAACGTTAATGTTAAAGACATTCTAAATAAAATTGGAAGTACCTTCTTTCACTGCTTTCTTAAAAATATTTATATGAAAGTTTTAGCGTATAGCTCAGGATTAGAAAAGAGACAATCAGAAAGGACACAGAACAATTATTTGTAGGTGAAATGATTATCTGACTATAAAACACAAGAGAATCACCTTAACTGTTAGCTTCAGTAGAATTTGTTAAGGTGGCTGACTACAAAATAAAAATAAATAATTTTCTAGAATAACAGCACTAACCACTTAAAATATGCAGGAGTGAAATAGAATCCATTTATGGAAACAATCAAAACTAAAAATTAAATAAATTAATGATTCACCAACAGAATTGATGACAGGTGAACATTGCTTGAAACTTCCTGTTCTAAGCCTATAAAAATGATAGAAAATAATGTTAAAATACAGTTATCAGTATAGCCATGTTTAATACCAGGAAAGAGAAGTCTTTGTTGACTAGAAAGAGGGAAGTCCACCTCTGCCCTCAAAGAAAGGAGCAGATGGGAATACAACGGGATTGGGAATGAAACCTGACAAAGCATGCTGCCCTGTCTGAGTGTAGCTGGGGACCAGAAAGATGCCATCTGCCATAGCTAGGGATTGAGAAACACCATCCATGTATCTTGTGTGTCTGGAGCCAGGATGCTTCCACAAAGCCGGATGAAGAGGATTGGAGTCAGTGTGATACTACCCACCCAAGAACGCATCACCAGTCCAGACATCTAAGAAAATCTGTGGAAGATGAGCTTTCAGCCCCAAATCACAAAGTACCTAAGGTGGAAGGAAATCATAAAAGTAACAACTAACATGAAAAATGAAAAAATATTATTGAGTACTACCATATGCCAGACACCATTCTAATGCATCCTTTAATTCTTACAACAATCCTATAGGTATTATGATTATCGCATTTTACAGAATGGTGAAACAAAGGTGCAGAGAGGTTACCTTGCCTACTAAGTAGTGAAAGTGAAATTTCAGCCCAGGTACTCTGGCTCTGCAGAGCACACTCTTAACCATTCCTTTTGCTACTTGCTTATACCTGAAGAAATAGAAATCTCAAAAATGGCTTATGAAGAGAATGTAACCTTAAACATAAAAACACAAACAATGGCCAGAAAATAACTGGTTATAAATAAGCATTTAGCTATGAAAAAGAATAAATGACTATGGTAAGGAATTAGAAATCTAAAAATAGAGTTATTGAAATAAATTCAGCAGATAGCATGAATTCAACTGAAGAGCAAAGTATTAGTATGTTGAAATATCAAAACTGAAGAAATGAACATCTGAAGGGGCTGTTAGTTTTCAGCCAAGATGGAATAACAGACTGATTTAACCCTCTACCCAAAATAACCAACAAAACCCAGGCAAAACATGTAGAATAAAGGTTTTCATTTCACTGGACATCAGGCAGCAAAAGAGAGTGATCTCTGGGAGACAGGAAACGAAGTGATCCAGATAGTTGCCCCAGCTTACTGCTGTCTGAGAATTTCCAGACCGCAGTGTAGTGGGGGTTGGGGAAGAATCCAGATGGAACCCAGTGGACACCTAGAATTGAGCAGAAGGAGCTGAGAGAGTCCAAGGAGACCATAGCAGGCAGAGAGAGCTTGCAGGAGAGTGCCTCAGAGGAAAACTGCACCTAGAGAGCATTTTGGAGTCCGCAGATTTCCCACAAGTATTCAGCAGAGTATTGGATAGAACATGTGTGTGAGGAAAGTACCGTGAAAGCTGGAGGGAAGAACCATCCAAAAGTAATAGAAGGAGCAGTATACCACATTAGCACAGGACTGAGAATAATGTCTGTATCTACCAACCAGAATGGGAAACTTCATAATTTATGAGACTTTGACTAAAGAACTCAGGAGGATATTACCTCAACAGTGGGGAATAATTAGCCCTATATTTATTATAAATTAGGTTCTGGTCCTGACTGATAAATCGTAAAAGACCCAAAAGGATCAAACTATTTCCAGATAACTGCACCTCATTACAAAGCTCAAGTATATGTATAGAAATAGAAAAATATCCAGCAGCGAACAAGGTAAAATTCACAATGTCTGGCATCCAATAAAAAATTATTAGGTATGCAAAGGAGGAAG
The DNA here is from genome assembly GCA_004027475.1 of Anoura caudifer. Lineage (NCBI taxonomy): Eukaryota > Metazoa > Chordata > Mammalia > Chiroptera > Phyllostomidae > Anoura > Anoura caudifer. Next base: position 112,964 of record PVKU01005005.1, read on the forward strand.
ATGCAGTCATGATGAGATAAATTCGGTCAGTTGAAACATACTCAAAATTGCCACATATGTTAAGATTACCTGACAGAGACATTAGAACTGTACTTCATGTGTTCAAAAGTTAAGTATAGGCATGGAAGATACATTTCTTAAAGTGCTTAACTGAACTTCTAAGATGAAATGAATGTGATGTAAGAAAAATTGGGAAAGGCTCATTTCATAAACATCATGAATACTATAAAGGAAGATTTAAATTAATAGATGATTTAATATCACTAACTTGTCCATTTGTCCCCCAAAAAAGGTAGTTTTCATGCAATTCAAATCAATTCAAATGGAATTTGTTTTTGGAATTGAGCAATATTTTTAAGTTCACAGAGGGAATGAAAGGGCTTATGATAATAAGAAGTAACAAAGATTTCTTTAACCCACTTCATGCAATGTAAAGTTAAGAGTTAAAATTGTGATGCTGACAAAAGAGACGTAACTAATCCATAGGTATATGGCAGTTTACTATGTGATAACGGTAGCATCCTAATTGAGTGGTTAAAGAAGAGATCGCTCAAATAGTATTGTGCAACTGACTTATCTCTGGAAGGAAAAGTTAGAGATTCCATTTTCTAACCAAATTTCAGGGAGTTACATATTTAAGTATTTATGGATGTGGGAGGGGAAATAAACTTTCAAGTGCTAGAAGAGAATACTGGTGAATAATTATATAACCTTTGCATGGGGAATAACTTTCTAAGCATAATGCTAAGGGAAAATAATAGAGGAAAAGAACAAATAACACATCAACCATTGACTTACAAAATTCTAAAAATAAAGTTTAATGTGACCAATATATTTACTCTGTGATAGTGTTTATTATATGAAAGATAATTTTAGAAGCTAATAAAATGAAGTACTATAAAAATGAAGTTAAAAATATGTTTTAATTTTTATTCTTAGATTCAACAAACATGAATACTCTCAAACTGTAAAAGTTTCTCAATACTTTTTTCTTTTTTTTTCCTTTTTTTAAAATTTATTTTAATTGTTGTTCTTGTACAGTTTTCTGTCTTTTAGTCCCATCCCAGCCCTCCCCACCTCCCTCCCATCCCACCCCGCCCCCCCCCAGCTTTTGTCCATGTGTCCTTTATACTTGTCTCTGTAAACCCTTCCCCTTTTCCCCTGAAATTCCCTCCCCTCTGGTGACTATCAGTCTATTCTCAATTTCAGTGTCTTTGGTTATATTTTGCTTGTTTGTTTCTTTTGTTGATTAGGTTGCTGTTAAAGGTGAGATCATATGGTATTTGTCTTTCACTGCCTGGCTTATTTCACTTAGCATGATGCCTTCCAGTTCCATCCATGCTGTTGCAAAGGGTAGGAGCCCCTTCTTTCTTTCTGCTGCATAGAATTCCATTGTGTAAATGTACCATAGCTTTTTGATCCATTTGTTTACTGATGGGCACCTAGGTTGCTTCCAACACTTGGCTGTTGTAAATTGTGCTGCTATGAACATAGGGGTACATAGGTTCTTTTGGACTGGTGTTTCAGGGTTCTTAATATATAATCCTAGCAGTGGAATTCCTGAATCAAAAGGTAGATCCATTTTTAGTTTTCTTAGAAAATTCCATACTGCTTTCCATAGTGGTTGTACCAGTCTGCAATCCCACCAACAGTGCGCTAGGGTCCCCTTTTCTCCACAACCTGTCCAACACTTGTTTGTTGCTTTGTTTATGATGGCCATTGGGACTGGTGTGAAGTGGTATCTCATTGTGGTTTTAATTTGCATCTCTGATAGCTAGCGATATTGAGCATCTTTTCATGTGTCTCTGGATCCTCTGTATGTCCCCCTTGGAGAAGTGTCTGTGCAAGTCCTTTGCCCATTTTTTAATTGGGTTGCTTATCTTCTTAAAGTAGATTCGTGTAAGTTCTTTATATATTTTGGAGATTAAACCCTTGTCTGAGGTATCATTGGCAAATATGTTTTCCCATACAGTCGGTTCTGTTTTTATTTTAATACTGTTTTCTTTAGCCATGCAGAAGCTTTTTATTTTGATGAGATCCCATTTGTTTATTCTTTCCTTTATGTCCATTGCTTTAGGGGACATATCAGTAAAAATGTTGCTGCATGAAATGTCTGAGATTTTCCTGCCTGTGTTCTCCTCTAGGACTTCAATGGTGTCATGGCTTATATTTAAATCTTTTATCCACCTTGAATTTATTTTTGTGTATGGTGTAAATTGGTGTTCAAGTTTCATTTTTTTGCACATAGCTGTCCAGTTCTCCCAACACCACTTGTTGAAGAGGCTATTTTTACTCCATTTTATGTTGCTGCCCTTTTTGTCAAATATTAATTAACCATAAACACTTGGGTTTATTTCTGGACTCTCTGTTCTGTTCCACTGGTCCATGTGCCTGTTTTTATGCCAGTACCAGGCTGTTTTGATTATAGTGGCCTTGTAATACAGTTTGGTATCAGATATTGTGATCCCTCCTACTTTGCTCCTCTTTCTCAAAATTGCAGCAGCTATTCAGGGTCATTATGGTTCCATATAAAATTTTAAAGTGTTTGTTCTATGTCTGTGAAATATGCCATTGGTACTTTAATAGGTATTACATTGAATTCGTAAATTTCTTGGGGGTAGAATGGACATTTTGATGATGTTGATTTTTCTGAGCCATGAACACAGTATATGTTTCCATTTCTTTGTGTCTTCCTTGATTTCTTTCTTCAGTGTTGTGTAGTTTTCTGCGTACAGGTCTTTTACCTCCTTGGTTAGATTTATTCCTAGGTATTTTATTTTTCTTTCTGTTATATCAAATGGTACTTTTTTCTTAATTTCTGCTTCTGCTGTTTCATTGTTGGTATGCAAAAATGCCTTTGATTTCTGGATATTGACTTTGTATCCCGCTGTTTGGCCAAAATCATTTATTAGGTCGAGCAGCTTTTTGGCTGAGTCTATAGGATTTTCTATGTACAGTATTATGCCATGTGCAAACAATGATAGTTTTGTTTCCTCCTTTCCAATTTGGATGCCTTTCATTTCCTTTTCTTGTCTAATTGCTGTGGCTAAGACTTCTAATACTATATTGAATAGAAGTGGTGAAAGTGGACATCCTTGTCTTGTTCCTGATCTTAGTGGAAAAGATTTTAGTTTTTGCCCATTGAGTATGATGTTGGCTGTAGGTCTCTCATATATAGCCTTTATTATGTTGAGGAATGCTCCCTCTGTTCCCACTTTGCTGAGTGTTTTTATCGTAAATGGGTGTTGCACTTTATCAAATGCTTTTTCCGCATCTATTGATATGATCATGTGATTTTTGTCTTTGCTTTTGTTTATGTGATGTATTACATTTACTGATTTGCGAATGTTGAACCATCCTTGCATCCCTGGGATGAATCCCACTTGGTCATGGTGTATGATCTTTTTAATGTATTGTTGGATGCAGTTTGCCAATATTTTGTTGAGGATTTTAGCGTCTATGTTCATCATCGATATTGGCCTAAGTTTTCTTTCTTTGTTGTGTCTTTATCTGGTTTGGGGATTAGGATGATGCTGGCTTCATAAAAAGAGTTTGGGAGTCTTCCATCATTTTGGATTTTTTGGAATAGTCTGTTAAGGGTAGGGGTTAGCTCTTCCTTAAATGCTTTGTAGAATTCTCCTGTGAAACCATCTGGTCCAGGGCTTTTGTGTTTCAGCAGTTTTTTGATTGCTGCTTCAATTTCATCTGCTGTTATTGGTCTGTTCAGGCTTTCTGCTTCTTCATTGAGTTTTGGAAGATTATATTTTTCTAGAAACTTGCCCATTTCACCTGGGTTTTCACATTTCTTGGCATACAATTCTTCATAGTAATTTCTTACGATCCTTTGTATTTCTGTGGTGTCAGTTGTAATCTCTCCTCTTTTGTTCCTGATTATGTTTATTTGGGTCCTCTCTCTTTTTTTCTTGATGAGCCTGCTTAAAGGCTTGTCGATTTTGTTTATCTTTTCAAAGAACCAGCTCCTGGATTCATTGATCCTTTGAACTCTGCTTTTAGTCTCTACGTCATTTAATTCTGCTCTGATCTTGGTTATTTCCTTCCTTCTACTTGCTTTGGGCTGTCTTTGTTGTTGTTCCTTGAGTTCTTATAGACATAGGGTTAGGTTGTTTGTTTGAAATATTTCTGTTTTTTAGGTAGGCCTGTATCACTGTGAACGTCCCTCTGAGGACTGCCTTTGCTGTGTCCCATAAGTTTTGGGTTGTTGTGAGTTCATTTTTCATTAGTTTCCAGAAACTTTTTGATTTCTTCCCTAATTTCATTCTTGACCCATTCATTGTTTAATAGCATGCTATTCAGTCTCCAGGATTTTGAGTGTTTTCGGTTTTTCTCCTTGGGGTTGGTTTCTAGTTTAAGTCCCTTGTGGTCGGAGAAAATGCTTGGTATGATTTCAATTTTCTTGAATTTGTTGAGGCTAGTTTTATGTCCTATCATGTGGTCTATCTTTGAAAATGTTCCATGTGCATTTGAAAAGAATGTGTATTTCGCTTCTTTGGGATGAAGGGCTCTATATATATCAGTTAAGTCCATTTCATCTAGAGTGTTGTTCAGTGCCACAATGTCTTTGTATTTTGTTTCGAAGATCTGTCCATTTTTGACAGTGGAGTATTAAAATCCCCTACTATAATTGTGTTGCTGTCAATATCTTTTTTGAAGTCCTCAAAGATTTTCTTGATGTATGTAGGTGCTCCTATGTTGGGTGCATATATATTTACAATGTTTATGTCTTCTTGGTGGATTCTTCCCTTGAGTATTAAGAAGTAACCTTCTGGGTCTCTCTTTATGGCCCTTCTTTTGAAGTCTATTTTGTCTGATATGAGTATTGCTACCCCGGCTTTTTTTCCCCCTGCCCATTTGCTTGGAAAATTTGTTTCCAGCCCTTCACTTTGAGTCTGTGTAGGTCTTTTGCCCTGAGGTGGGTCTCTTGTAGGCAGCATATGTGTGGGTCATGCTTTCTTATCCATTCAGCTGTTCTATGCCTTTTGATTGGAGCATTTAATCCATTTACATTTAAGGTTATTATTGATAGGTACCGATTCATTGCCATTTTCGTACCTGTGTTCCTCTCTCTCTCTCTCTCTCTTCCTTTTCCTTCCTTTCCTTAAAGCAGTCTCTTTAGCATCTCTTGCAGAACTGGTTTGGTAGAGGTGTATTTGAGACTTCTTTTGTCTGGGAAGCTCCTTATTTGGCCTTCTATCTTGATTGAAAGCCTTGCTGGGTAACGTAGTCTTGGTTGCAAGCCTTTGGTTCTTATTACTTGGAATATTTCTTGCCATTCTCTTCTGGCTTGGAGCGTTTCCATTGAGAAGTCAGCTGCTAACCTTATCGGGGCTCCCTTGTACATTACTTCCTTTTTCTCCCTTGCTGCCTTTAAGATTCTCTCTTTGTCTTGGAATTTCACCATTTTAATTATGATGTGTCTTGAAGTGGTCCTCTTTGGGTTCCTCTTGATTGGGACTCTCTGTGTTTCCTGGATTTGTATGACTTTTTCTCTCATCAAATTAGGGAAGTTTTCCATCATTACTTTTTCAAATAGGTTTTCTATCCCTTGCTCTTCTCCTTCTGGTATCCCTATTATACGGATATTATTATGTTTCATATTGTCTTGCATTTCTCTTAATCCCTCTTCATTCTTTCTGAGCCTCTTTTCCTTTTCTTGCTCTTTCTGGGTGTTTTTCTACTTGGTCCTCCAACTCACTGATCCGATCTTCTGCTTCATCGATTCTGCTTTTGATTCCTTCTACCGTGTTCTTCAGTTCAGAAATTGTATTCTTCATTTCCTTTTGGCCCTTGTTAATAGTTCCTATTTCCTTTTTCATGTTGATATAGTTTTCAGTGAGTTCATCGTAGCTTCCCTGTAGTTTCTTGTAGCTCATTGAGAGATCATGGAGCTTCCTGACAACTATTGCTTTGAACTCAATATCTGATAGTTGAGTTGCTTCTGTTTCATTTAGCATTCTTTCTGGGGCTTCCTCCTTTCTTTTTATTTGGGGATTGTTTCTTTGTCTTCCCATTGTTTGTGAGACTCTTCTTGTTAGACTCTGCTTCTTACATTGATCTGTTCTGGCTCCCTGAGGTAGAATACCTGTGAGATTCAGTGGTGCAGTCTCCTTTGGGTATCCTGGTATTGACAGCTCTCACTGTCTCAGCTGTTGGGATGCCCCTCTTTGGGTCCAACTCTGGTTTTTTCACAGGTCCAGGTTTTTTGTACCTAAGATCACAGGTGTGAGCTCCGGATCTTCCACAAAGCCCCCACCTCCGGTCACAGAGCTGCCTCCAGTCGCTCTGCTGCCTCCAGTCCCTGTTCCAGGGCCTCCTCAATACTTTTAAAGCCTTAAAAATATATACTACTGATTGAGTAGTTTCACTTCTAGGAATGTATCCTAATAAAATTAAGTTAGTATGTACTGATGCGTATTGTAGTATTTTTTAAATGGGGGACCACCCATTTAATGAGAGCTACCTCACTCTTAAAATAGAGTAGTTAAGTAATGTATGGTGTTTCCATAAAATATGTTATGTGACTGACTAAATTACATTCTAAAATAATATGTAAAAGAGGAATGTTCAGAATAATGCTGATTATGATATATAATTAAGAGAGTGGTAGAATAAGGACTAAGTTACATATAGCAGTCGTGTGAAGGGAAGTTGTAAGCTTATTTTGAAGCTTCTAGAGCTAAGTAAGGGAAAGACAGTATTACATGCCTATTTCCAAGTGTAAGGATGCTCTGCTGTTTCTTTGGTGTTTGCAGTATTATATGAATTAAAAACAAAAGCATTGTGCGTATTTTAAAATGTAAGATTTTGGCACTGGCTGGTGTAGCTCAGTGGATTGAGCGCCAGCCTGTAATCCAAAGGGTCGCCTGTTCGATTCCCAGTCAGGGCAAATGCCTGGGTTGCGGGGCACTCGAGAGGAAACCACATGATGATGTTCTTCTCCCTGTCTTTCTCTTTCCCTTCCTCTCTATAAATCAATCAATCTTTTAAAAAGCAAATAAAATGTAAGATTTTGTTTTAACATTGTTTTCTATCTTTTTTTCAGTTCTGCTTGAGATTTCAAGAATTTTAAATACTGGCTTAGATATGGAGACTCTGTCTATTTGTGTACGGCTTTGTGAACAAGGAATTAACCCAGAAGCTTTATCGTCAGTTATAAAGGAGCTTCGAAAGGCTACTGAAGCACTAAAGGTAAATATTCAGTTGTTAGTTCATTCTAAATAAAGATGGTTTTGTTTAGAAAATAATTGATGATAAAGTTATAGGGAAGATTTTAAGCGTGATTGAAGTAACTTCTGTTTCCATCAGAAGAAATTCTGAATACCATTATCTTAGCGTATGTTCTAGTCACAGAGTTGCTATTATCATGGATCATGTTTTTTTTTTTCCTAGTTGTTTTCTCCAGCCTTGTTTAGAATTTTCCCTGTGTGGTTGGTAAATTATGTCCACCTGAAGTAACATATGCTCAGGTCCCGGGTCCTGTGAATATGATCTTATTTGGAAATAATATATCTGCAGGTATAATCAAATTAAGGTGAGATATTAATGGATTAATGCCTGATGTCCTTATAAGAAGTGACATTTAGACACAGCTACACAAAGAACCATGTGAAGGCACGTACACAGGAGGGGAGAGTGCCAAGTAATGACAGAGGTAGAGACTGGAGTGATAACATCTGTTAGCCAGAGAAGGGTAAGGACTAATGGCAGCCACAAGAAGTAAGGAAGGAACCTTTGCTAGAGCCATCAGAGAGTCAGTGGCCCTCTGCCTCTAGAACTGTGAGCGAATAATTTCTGTTGTTTTAAAGTACCCAGTTTGTGGTACTTTGTTATGGCAGCCTTAGAAATCTAATACAGATTTACTGCTGGGAAGTGGAGTGCTGCTCTAAGAAATACCTACAAATGTGGAAGTGGCTTTGGAATTGGGTAATGAATAGAGATTGGGAGGTTTTAGTACACTTGATAGAAAAAACCTAGACTATCTTGAAGAGATGATATGTAGAAATATGGGCATAAGAGGTGATTCTGGTGAAGGCTCAAAGAGAGGAGAGCTTTCTGAGGAAGCTTCAGTCTTCTTAGAAAATACATACATCATTACAAATAGAATCTTGCAAGCAATAAGGACTTTAGTGCTTCTGGTGAAGTCTCAAGTGGAAGTAAGGAATGTGTATTGGGCACTGAAAGAAAGACTATCCTTGCTATAAAGTGAAGGATCACTGACTGAATTATATTCCACTGTTTGGAAGGAAAATAAAACTTTTAAGTGATGAACTTGGATATTTAGCTGAAGAAATTTCCAGAGTGTGGATGTGCAGCTTGTTATCTTCTTGCTACTTTTAGTAAAATGTAAGAGGAATCAGAAATTGAGGAGGGTAAACAAAAAGGAAGTAGCACTTGCCTTGGAAAATTCTAAGCCTGTCCAGGCTGCACATTGGGGAGAGGAGGACAGGGGTGCAATTGGGGAACCTATTAGTGAAGAGGGTAGGTGTATGGTTTCTAAATGCAGTCACCCATCCAGCAGAAAACACTTTCAGGTCAGACCGAAAGACCCTGTACCGTACAAAATGAAGGAAGACTGTCAGACTTCGGGCATTCCACAGCCACGAAATTGGCCCTGAGAACTAACCGCCTGTGAACATGAGTTTATTTTGGGGGACAAGGGAAGAATGACTCAGAGGGGTTCAGAGACCAAGGAACTGCTGAGGGCAATTGGATTGCACTGCCACCGTGGACCTAGAGGACCACCTTTTGTCAAATTCAAATTTAGCACTTTTTAACTGCTGAAATTTGGAACAGGAAAAGTGTTCCTTGTCTTTCTTACACACACTGTGATTTAAAATCTCAGGTGAGATTGTTTCCATGTTTATATAGCACTAACTCACCATGCAAGAATACTGAAACTTCCAGTTAGCCTTGTTTAAATCTTCTAAGGACAAATTGGCTTTTCTTTGGCTTATTTCTTTTCTTTGAGGAAATAGAACAATATAAAACATGTAGCTTACCCATCTTACATTGTTGTTCTCCAGTAAGTTTTAGTGGTTTGGGTTCTTGGTTTTCTGCCTTTTAAAACTTTTCGATGATTAAAATAACATAAAGTAAAAACATTTATCATGAAGAGAATATCTATGTAACTCTCACTGCCAGCACCATAGAAGTCCCTTTATGTTCCCCCCGTCACTGACTACTCCCTGCTTCCCCCTCCAGTTAACTATTGCCCTGATTTTTATGGTAGACACTGCCTTTAACAGCTTTATTGACTAAACATGGATCTCTAAACACTACAGTTTAATTCTGTAAAAATTTTCAACTCAATATAAATGGAATCTTACAGCACAGTCCTTTTTTTACTGCGTTCTTTCATTTAACATGTTTGTGAGGTTCATTTATGTTGTGTGTAGCTGTAATACATTTTTACTGTAATAATCATGTTTCATTTTACAAATATACTGTAACTTGCCACTGTGAACGGAAACTCAGTTGCTTCCAGGTAGAGATTTTTGTATTGTAATGCAGTTTGAGCACTATAAAGAAACCAAAGGCAAATATAACCTGGCTAAAAAGAATGTGCAAGAGAGACTGATGGAAGTATTTGGTATAGTATTTTCTTACACAAAATGAAACCCCAGGTACTAGGTTAGGGGGTTCAGAACAACCTAAATAGCATAACTTTTTCAGTTCTGAGCATACTGGTTATTTCACATTCAGTGGACCATGGTCTGATATGAAGGCAAAATCAGTAATTAAGTTGAACAAATCAAAAAGTGTTGCCCATTTGAATGGAAGATCAGTCACACACACACATGCACAGAACCTTTTAAAACACATTTTTACCATAATCTAAAACCAGAATGCCAGTATCTTGTTAAAAGTGGATGTGGAGGAGATCCTTGAAAGTTCCCAGCAAAGAAGTGCTGGTTAGAATCTTTTCTTTTCCTTAAAGTAATTTTTGAAATCTGTATAATTTTTAAAAATTTTTTTAAAAATTTTTTTAAAGATTTTTTTTTTATTAATTTATTTTTTAGAGGGGAAGGGAAGGAGAGAGGGAGAGAAATATCTATGTGTGGTTGCCTCTAATGCATCCCCTGCCGGGAACTGGCCTGCAACCCAGGCATTTGCCGTGACTGGGAATCAAACTGCGATCCTTGGGTTTGCAGGCCCGCACTCAATCCACTGAGCTACACCAGCCAGGGCTAAATCTGTATAATTTTTATAAAAATAATACATGCTTATAATTTAAAAATATTTAAATTAGAAAATCAAAGACAAAAAGTCATTCAAGATTTATTTTTTAAAGATTTTATTTATTTTTTTAGAGAGAGGGGAAGGGAAGAAGGAAGAGAGGGTGAGAAACATCAATGTGTGGTTGCCTCTTGCACACCCCCTACTGGGGACCTGACCCACAACCCAGGCATGTGCCCTGACTGGGAATCAAACCTGCTATCCTTTGCTTCACAGGCCTGTGCTAAATCCACGGAGCTATACCAGCCAGGAAAAGTCATTCAAGATTATGTAGGAGATAACCAGTGATAATATTTAGTGAACACTATTCTAGATAGTATCACGCTACTTTAAAAATCAAAGTATTATACTCAATTTCGTTGAATTATAGAATAACCTTCCTTGGGTTACTTCCCTGTAGATTAAGGTTATTCTTCATTGACTGATGTTATTGGATCAGGGTTGGGACTCGTTGGTAAAGAATTACAAGCATAAGTTGGTAAAAAGTTAAAAGCATAAGTTTTTTGTGTGGTTGTTGCTGCTGAAATTTTTTCTAATATTTTTTATTTCTTTTGGTGTGAAAAGTACGGTAAGGAGAAACTGTTCCTGCTGCATTCTACCATCTTTACCTAGAAATTCTAGTGATTAGAATCATTTTGTCTTTCTCTTTCACAGGCTTGTGTATTGATAAATATTTAAATCATTTATAATAATAGCTAGTTGTATGTCATCTATCAGTTTCTAAACAGCAATAGGTAGGTTAATAGACCTTATTTTTTATGAATGATTCTTTTACGATCACTGAATTTCTGTGTTGTTTCCTTGGTGCTAGTATTTATGGTTAGACAATTATTTACATATTATAATTTCAGAAGTTCTAAGCAAGACCCACTTTTCTGTATCTTCTACTTTGTGCTACCTGAATTATATTGTTATTAATGCATTCTTATACACTAAGCTTTGCTCTTTCTCTTGTAGCTGTCCTGTGCTATCACTAATAATCTTAGGGTGAGTGATGTATCTATCTCTCATTGTGTAGGAAGGTCTGCTGCCTGAGAACGTTGGAGCAGTAGAATTTGTAGTTGAGAAAGGAACACGTGATTAAGTCATATGTTTCCCATCCATCCTTCCAGAGAAAGAAAATAAACTTGCACAGGAAAGGGAAGTTCAGAAGAAAAGACTTCTAACACTGGTTTTTCCCAGGGCAAATTCTTACAAATTTGGGAAGTCTTTAATGGCCATCTGGTAACTGTATTGGTCTCTAGGATGCCATTGCTGTTCTTTGAATAGAAGGTAATTCTGTATTCATATAACATGAATGCTATACAAAGTTGATGGCTTATTTAGTGTAAGTGAAAATACTTGTTTCATTTTCAGTATATCATACTTGACATATCAGTATCTTGGAGGAGAACCTCTAAAATTAGCATGAAAACGGGCAAAACAAATTAAACTGCATTAAAGTTAAGGTGTTTCCATTTTAAAAATCCTAAAATTATATGTATTATTTCAAGTCTTTGATGTAAATGTTACTGACAATGGGATTAGGTAGATGACAGAGTGAGATGACAAAGGGTATGTGGCTAAAGCTAATAGAGGATGGTTTGACTTTAGGTGGTAGGCACACAGTGCAATACACAGATCTAGTATCAGTACATAGAAATGCGTGTTGAAACTTCTATGATCTTATACGAAATATTAATTTAATTTAAATTTATGTTTAAATTTAAATAAAAATTAAACAATTAAAAAAGAAGAAACTATATAGGGTCTTAGAACAAGGGATGTTGTTTTTTTTCAAACTAGGTCTTAATTCTTGAGAATTTGGTAAACCCAAAGAAGGAAAAGGCTAATTTAGAATAGCCAACTACATACTTAAACAAGGTAGGTTGTGTTGACTGAGAATTTTGGAGGTTGAGTTATCTATAGTTTTCCTGATATCTTAAGGGATTTTCATGAAAGGCTTCTGAATTTTAGATAAAACTGAAGCAAGTTTTAATTAAGTAGAAATGTAAATGAATTAAAAGTTTACCATGTGTTTCTGATGTTAAACTTATTTAAAATCAGCATTTTCAGTTTTGGCATTAAGAAATTGTTTAAATTCTTATTTTCAGAAAGGCATATCAAGTCATTTATTGATGAATAATTGGGTGTCTGGAAATTTCTGCAGAATAATCATGGAAAGTATAATGGTTGGTGGTGTAGATGAAGCAGGATTAGCTATGAGTGCATTATTCTTTTGTTCGTTTATTTCCAGCTTATAGAATAACAGCAAGGTCTTTTTCCATTTTATCCCCTTTTTATACTACAGTGAAACATGGAGAAACAGACAAACTAATTAAGACTATGGATAAGGTCTTCTGAGGTTAATTTTTCAAGTAGCATTATATTTTTACATTAACTATATTGTTTAAGATTAAATAATTTCCTACTTTCATCTTAGCTGTCAGTTTAAAAGACAGTTTGAATGTACTTTAAAAAGTGAAAACCATTGCATTATCCTGATAAAACTCATTTGATACATGCTAGGGAGGATTTGTTTGTTAGTGACAGTGTGATATTGACAAATTTTTTTCCATGGTGTCTCTTTTTCCGTGGTTTTAATGTAATGAATCTTACTTTCTTGTTACAGGCTGCTGAAAATACGGCAAGCTGACTTTCTGGAAAAATCCTAATAAGATGTCAAGCACTGCAAGTGGATTTGGAGATCACGTTGTAGTCGAGAATGTGCAATGACATTACTGCAAGCAGCAGTATAGCAACATTTTCCTTTTTAAAATAATTACAAAACCATCGCTTTATAAATCAATGAAAAGTGGCTTACAGAGGGAACTATCAGATGTGTTTACGTCACATCTTACTTTTTTAAACGGCTCTAATGCTTTGGCATTATTACACTGTTGATATTTATGTATTCCTTATTTATAGATCTGATAGCTTTAATTTTCTAAGCAGTCTGTCTCTCAGATGTGCACATCTGCTGTGCCTGTTTGAAGTATAATGGAACCCATTAGTAGTAATGTAGTAGTTATGACTTGCTGACATTTCCATTATAAACTTTAATTTTAAATTGTTTATGCAAAATAACTGGATTTTATGTTGCATTGGGCTCAAAGTTGACAGATTTTCAACCACCATTTGTGAATTTTGATTTAGATTCTTTATGCATATCAAGATCTTACTTGGTTTTTGTTTTTCCCCAGAACACAAAAAAATTGTTACAATCTATAAAGAATATTTTGTTTTTAAATGTAAAGTTTGTCTGGCAGTTAATAGTGTGAACCAGATCAATTTTGTATTGGTTGAAAAATAAAACTTTTAGAAACATAAATTTTAAAAGTAATGGTAGTACTTAGCTTAGTATTATTTGTCATTTGAATCATTTAATGAGAATGTTAATTGAGAATGTTTTTTCCCCTTAGTTTTATACTCTGTAAATGATGGCCTAAAAAATAACGCCTGATAAAACATTTTCAACATACAAAAAGTCTTTTTATTTTTATCATGTAAAAATAATTTCAGTGCTTACCTAATATATCTTGAATGGTTATCTAATAACTCGATAGATAGCTAGTAGTTATCTAATCACTATACAGGAAATGTCATTCAACAGATATGTTACTATTTTCTGAAGGAATAAGGATTTCCAGTCATTAAACAAAACCTAAATAATCAAATGGTCCATAATGTCTTTCTAATATCATTTTTGTGTGTCATTATTTTTATCCTGAAAGTTTTAGCTAATTAAAATTTTCTTCAAAACATTGATTCTGTTTCTGTAACAGAATCTTAATGTAATATTTTTCCCAAGACTAATAATACAAATTTAATCTGGTTTTATTTTAGACTTTGTTAGCTTCCATTTAAATGATAGTATAAGCATTTACTCTTTAATAGCATTATTTTTTTGTTCTTCAGAAAAACCAAGGTGATTTTAGTAAAGCTTAGTAATAATTAAATGGCAACCTTCTGTACTACGTTAAAAATCTAGTCTTTTAACCATTTTGATTTTCCGTTTTGTATTGCTTTTTTTTAGAGAAACATCGATTTGTTGTTCCGCTTATTTTTGCATCCATTGCTTGTTTCTTGTATGTACCCTGACCAGGGATCGAACCTAAAACTTTGGCATATTGCAGCGATGCTCTAACCAACTGAGCAACCCTGCTAAGATGACCATTTTGACTTTTTAAATGGATAGCATCTTTACCAGGTGCCCTGGAAAGCCTATTATTGGGAGAGTTGATTGGGAGAAAATAAGAACTTGGGATGATAAGTCATTTATTTGCTGATAAATACTGCAAATGCTGCATGTTCTTATTTATGAAATCATTGAACACTAAAGTTCCAAAATTTGTATATATTTGTAGATTATTCGAGTTAATAGTTTAATTATTTATGAGTGTAGGTTATTTATGTATGAAAGCAAGAAAATATATTGAGTTTTGTTTACAGAGTACTTCTTTTAGTATGTTACATTTCTTAAATATAAACATTTTTAATGCATACTTAAGTAATATTTAAAGAAACCAAAGTAATGATACAATCACAGTGTTGTGCATGTTGTCAGTGACAAAAATAAAGCTATTTGGGTGGTATTGGCATGTACTTTTCATTTAATATATGCGTCTGTAAATTCAGCTTGTGTTTGTATGTAGTCTGTAACTATTTAGATACTTATTAGCTATGTAATTGAAGAGTGTTTGACGATAGGCTGTGTAATATACAAGGTAAAATTGGGCTCAAGGTATGAAATGGAAGACTTTTCCCTGATAGTGAAAGGAGATAGCTATGTTAACATTGCCCCAGGCTTGAAAACAAAGTTGGCATATTAAATGTGTGAGATTATATTTTTCTATATTTCTAAAGAGAGCTTCTTTACAAAATAGATATTATAAAATTTACATTTTGTTTTTATCCTCAGCCAAGGACTTGACCATTCATTTTAGAGAGAGGGGAAAGGAGGGGTGTGCCCTAACCAGGGACTGAACCTGCAGCATAGGCATGTGCCCTGACAGAGAATCAAACCCATGGCCTTCCGGTTTGTAAGACAACATTCCAACCAACTGGGCTGTACTGGCCAGGGTCAAGTATCAGTTTTTAAAGTTATTTAAATTAATTGAAATTAAAAATTCCTCACATTAGCCACATTATTGTAAAAAATACACAACATTAACATTTTAAGCTGTACAGTTTAATGACATTAAAAGCATTTACATCATTGTGCAACCATTACTACTACCTAGAACTTTTTCATCATCCAAACAAATGCTACCCATTAAGAAGTAACTCCCCATTCTCCCCTTCTCCCAGCCCCAACATTTTTCTTTCTCTATGATTTTGACTATTCTAGGTGCCTCACATAAGTGGAATCATGGAATATTTGTCCTTTTGTGTCTATTTTACTTAGCATGATATCTTCAGGTTTCATTCATGTTGTATCATGTATTAGAATTTCATTAGTTTTGAAGGCTGAATAATATCCCATTTTATATATTTACTGCATTATGTTTATCCATTTATCTGATGATGGATGTATGAATTGTTTCTATATTTTGGCTATGGTGGATAATGCTGCTATCAACACTGGTGTGTGATTATCTGTTTAAGCCCTTGCTTTCGGTTCTTCCCAGTGTGTATCCAGAAGTGGAATCACTGGATCATATTGTAAATATCTGTTTAATCTTTTTAAAGAAGTAATTTTTTAAGGAACTTTTTGTTCAAATAATAGCCATCCTAATAGTTGTGAAGTGGTATCTAATTTTGTTTTATTTTGTATTCCCCTAGTGATTAGTGATGTTGAGCCTCTTTTCCAGTATTTATTGGCTGCTTGTGTATTTTGGGAGAATTGTCTGTTCAAGTCCTTGGCCCAAGTTTTAATTATTTTTGGTGTCATTTAGTTCTAGTTGATCTTTATATATTCTGTGGTATTAATTGCTTATTGGATATTTGATTTGCAAATACTTTCATTCTACAAGTTGCTGTTTTTATTCTCTTGATAGTGTTCTTTGATGCACACTTTTATAGTTTTGGTAAAATCATCTGGTTTTTTTCTTGTTGCCTGTGCATTTGGTGTCAGCAGAGGTGCCATGTAGACAGCCATAGCATGATGAAGAACAAGACATAGCAAGAGCTTTGCAGCTCCCACAGTCTCACCTGAGAAAAGGATGGGAGCCAGGAAACCACACTAAAGAGTCATTGGGCCCTGGAGTCTTCTTCAATATTCGGCTCAGTGACTTGGGCAAGTTACTTCTGAGATACAGTTTCCTCGTGTGAAAAATGGGGAAAATCATCCCTACCTCAGACTTACGAGGATGAATTCAGGCTTGATGTCAAATACCTGAAATATATTTCAATGCTTATGTTTACACAGACATACTAACATCCCTTCCCCTCAAAGACACACAAATATTCCTTTGGGTCAGGAGCAAAGGGCCGTTGGAGGGTTGCACAAAGAACTGGGGCAGCAGACCAACTAGGTGTCCATGATCGAATGTCTGGTCTCCAGGCAAACCGCTCTCGGACTTGCCTCCTCCCTATCCGATGTGCTGTAGTTTTACTTACTGTTGACACTGCTTTAACACTTTTCCCCAAAGACAGAGCCAGAATCTTTCAAGACCTAAAAAACAAAGATTTCTTTGTTAGGAAACTTATGGGCTGGATGGTGTTTCCCCAAAATTCATGTGTTGAAGTCCCAACACCCAGTACTTCAAAAAGCACCTATATAGAGAGGATCTTCGAGGACATTAAGTTAAAATGAGGCCATTAGGGTGAGTTTTAATCCAAACTGACTACTATTCTTCTAGAAAGAGGAAGTGCGGACACAGATACCAGGGATGTGTGCACGCAGTAGAAAGACCATGTGAGGACACATTGAGGTGACCAGAATCACCAAGCCAAGGAAAAAGGCTTTAGAAGAAAAGCCCCTCAACACCGTGATCTTGGACTTCTAGCCTCCAAATCCGAGAAAAGGAGCACCTGTTGGTTTAGCCACCCAGTCCGTAACACTTGGTTATGGTAACTCTAGCAAACATACAGGAACAAATACTTACAAAGTACTTATAATAGACAAACCTTTGTAGTCAGCTCACAAGGAATAGTGAGAAAGCTGAACAAATTGGGGAGATGACTTTTTCAAAAAAAATCCCTTGAGACTGTGCCTTAACCCACATTGATGAAGAGGCACCCTGTGTTTAGTTCTACTCAGGAAGTCAGCTGAAAACAAACCAGGGGACCATGCAACCACTTGGGAAACCTGAAATCTGAAATAAAGTTTTAATCGGTGGTGGTTGTGAAATAGTTTATTTTTGAGGTACATGGTCCTGTAGTTATGAAAACTGACACCATTGAAGGTTACCATTTAAATTAATAGAAATCTTGGGGGAAGTCTACATTTTATGTGGCAGAAATGTGCGTCTCACTACTATTGAAACTCAGTAGAAATTGGTTGAATCATTTACACGCAGGCAGCTTGAAGAGTCTGAAATGGACCGTGTCACTGAGAAATCAAGACAGTAGCCCACTGTAGATTAGGACCTCATAGAAAATGGATAATATAAAAATGTTTTGATACCAATGGCAAGGGTATTTTTACACAAACTTCATTAAGTGAACAGTTTTACATAAAAATAGGAAATGGATTTGCTTTTCTGAAGACTTTAGTCGAGTCATTAAAGCAATGTTTTTAATTAAATAAAAATAGTTTTGTACCTATTTCAAAAAAACATTTTTACACAAATTTTTTGCTCTCATGATGGGGAATCCTTGACTGAGAGGACAATGGCAAGAGCAGGTCTTATAAGCGAGGGAGAAAAGATAGGCAGTCTAGAAAAAGTAAATCTTGCACATCTCTGGCAGTAAACTAATTGGCTGGTATTCTGTTCTTGAATAAGCTGGGTAAAGTTATCAAAACAATTTTAGTTGTTATGAATTTTCCAGGACACCGTGTGAGTCCAAAACCGGTGAGACAAAATCTGTCAAGATTTTGACACAGGATTGTGGCATGCAACACGGCAAAATTCACTGCGGCTTCTGCTACGAGAACAGAAGGAACATTGTGCTGCTGTTGCTAATGACTTGATTCAAAATGTTACCAATAAACCAGATTTCCTTAGGAAGGTCATAACTAACTGGAGATGAATAATGGATCTACTAGTATAATGTGGAAATGAAGGCCCCGCATCCCAATGGAAGTCTGGTTCTCCATGCCCAAAGAAGGCAAAGTCACAGCAAGATCAAGACCATGTTAACTGTGTTTTTTGATTGGGAAGGTGCTTTCCATCATGAGTACAGCCCTCCAGACCAAACAATTAACAAGGAGTACTACCTCAGTGTTCTTCACTGGCTGACAGAATATGATGAAAACGGCCGCAGCTCTGGGCAACTAGAGATTGGCTGCTTCATCAAGACAACGCACCTGCTCATGCATCACGTCTCATGCAGAGTTTTTTGGTGGAACATCAAATCACTCAGGTGACTCAGTCCCCCTACACCCCAGATATGGCGCCCTGTGAGTTCTGACTTTTCCTAAAACTAAAATCACCTTTGAAAGTGGAGAGATTTCAGACCATTGATGCAATTCAGGAAAATACAAGGCAGCTGATGGCCATTCCAAGAAAGGACTTTGCAGAGTGTTTTGAATAGTGGAAGAGATGCTGGGAGAACTCTGTGAGGTCCCAAGGTGCCTACTTTGAAGGGGACTGAGGCATTATTGTCCTATGTACAATGTTTCTTCTATCTTGTACCTTCTTAAATAATGTCTCTGTTTCATAGTAAGATGGCTGGATACTTTCTGGAAAGACCTTGTTTATAGCTCACAGTGTTACCAAGATTAAATGGAGATATGTAAAATTCATAGCATATCAACTGGCATGTGGTAGGAGATTCATAAATGTTAATCTTCACTTTATATTTATTTTTTTTAAATTATATTTTATTGATTATGCTATTACAGTTGTCCCATTTTCCCCCCTTCATTACCCTCCACCCTGCACACCCCTCCCACCCACATTCCCCCCTTTAGTTCATGCCCATGTGTCATAAGTTCTTTAGCTTCTACATTCCCCACACTACTCTTGCCCTCCCCCTGTCTATTTTCTACCTACCATCTATGCTACTTGTTCTATGTACCTTGTCCCCCTCTCTCCTCTTCCCACTCCCCTATTGCTAACCCTCCATGTGATCTCCATTTCTGTATTTCTGCTCCTGTTGTAGTGGTTTGCTTAGTTGGCTTTTGTTTTAGGTCTGGTTGTTAATACCTGTGAGTTTGCTGTCTTTTTACTGTTCATATTTTTTATCTTCTTTTTCTTAGATAAGTCCCTTTAA
>PVKU01005006.1:0-132493 GCA_004027475.1 Anoura caudifer
AACTGTAAGGCATTATGCTAAGCGAAAGAAGCCAGGCAGTGAAAGAAAAATACCATATGATCTCACCTTTAACAGGAACCTAATCAACAAAACAAACAAACAAGCAAAATATAACCAAAAACACTGAAATTGAGAACACGCTGACAGTCACCAGAGGGGAGAGGGGAGAGAATTTCAGGGGAAAAGGGAAGGGTTTACAGGAACAAGTATAAAGGACACATGGACAAAAACTAGGGGGGTGGAAATGGGAGGGAGGTGGGGAGGGCTGGGGCAGTGGGCTGGGTTGGGAGTAAAAGACAGAAAACTGTACAAGAACAAAAATTAAAATAAAATTAAAAAAAAAAATTAAGCCTGTATACAATAAAGTAAAATTTAAATAGAACAAAAAAATCAAATCAGATGTGATGATGCAGGACTTTGATATAGACACAGGAAGAACCCAGGACATTTTGAATTTACAAGTTCCTGAAAACAAGTTCTTGATCCTTACTCTAACTTTTTATTTCACTTAAAATATAGTCATATTTTCCAAGTTTTAATTTTGTGTCACTTGGAAAGTATGGTCACATCTTGTCCTTTCTTTGGTATCTCTCTGTCTAAAAAGGTGAAAAGAATTGAAATATTTTTCTTAATCTCTTAAAACCTTTCTCTGTAGGATTGTTTTTCTAATCCTAAAATGATAATCGCCTTGTAAGGTGGGTTGGACACAACTGTCCTTATGGTACATACCCATAACAACTCCCCCTCTCCATTTTCTAGTGCTTGTCCTACAAATAAATCACCATTAGGATTCCTTGCCTTATTGCAGGATGAAATGTGGTATTACCATCATGCTGGGATTTAAGATTAAAGCAGGAAGTGTCTCAAGGTTACAAATATGGCATCCATGTGCTGATTTTTCTCTGGTCTCTGATACCTGATATTCCACCCTTGGAACACACTTGTTCCTTTAAATCATTGTACACTGTTTACTTTTGAACACCAAGTTCCAGGAGCAGAAATACAACACATGAAATCACTTGAGGTTATAACACAATACAAAATGAGTTGTAGACACCTCTAATCTACTGTGAGGTTTGAGACACTGTCAAGGGAACGCAAGACAAGGTGGGAGGATGCTGAGGTGTCAGATGTAAGCAGGAGCCCCATGTGGGGGTGAGAAGGAAAGGACAAGGAAGCAAGCAAGCTTTACCTCTATCTGCTCCGCCTGTGCTACACACATACAGCTGTTGCTTAGCCACAAGATGAAAAAAGTAGTTTTCTGTCAACTTTCAATATGTTAGATCTCAATAACTTGGCTTCCTTTCTCTAATACAATCCAAAGAAGATATAGACATTTAAGAAAATTATTCATTGAAATGTGTAGCTGCCCTTTAAAAATGGTAGATTTACTGTTTATAAAATCCTTTGCTATATATCTCCCGATTAGTCATCTTTTTCTAGATCCTTTTACTTCCTTAATTGACTTCAAAGCAATGCAAACATAAGAAGATGTATTTGAGGCAATGCACTGTTATTATAAAATATGGATATTTTATGGAAATTAGTCTGAGTTTCCACCAAATTCATGGAGAGAGACTCTTTGGACAAATGGATATATAGAATCAGCTCATAGAAAAAGGTTCTCAGGTGACCTTTTTATAATCAACAACCTGCATGCAGGTCTATGTAAGATATAAAGTCAATTACTGGGAACTTCAGTTTTCAACCTTTTTAATGAGGGTAAGATATTACCACCAGCCAACTCATCAGATTGTCTTATTCACCACTTTTCAGTCATGTTTTTAATGTGACTTCAGACCCTCTCCTTGGTTTTCTATCGACTATACTGGCATTAATTTTTTTTTTTTAAAGAAAACAATTCAGCTCGTTTTCCAAGTATCTCAGTACACAGTGAGGTATTATCTGAAGTTAGACAGCTTTAATGAAATGGTAACACATGTACTGGTTAGGCTCACAAGTGACTTGTTTAAGCAATTTCTTTTTCTAGCATAGTATTATGTCTGGCTCATGACCTGAAAGAGACCTGAAAATGCATATCCAAATGGCTTTGTCTTTGCATATTTATGAATGTTTAAAATGCATTATTATAGTAGCAAGTAATTTGAAATGAAATAAACATTTGGGAACTTGTAGGCATACAAATCATGAATAAAAATACAATGTTAACATAGATAAAACAGAAAAGGGAGATGATTTAAAAAGATTAAATGATTAGAATGAGTTTGGTAAAGTCAAAATCCTGCTCATCAGTTAAGTACAATCAATTTTCAGAACAACCTCTTAAAAGCACATGGTTGTGAGTTATAGACATGTAAGTTATAGATGTGCAAGAGTAGCTCAAGCTATCAGTAGAAAATATCAGGAAGGAATAAGCTCTTTTCCTTAGAATTTCTCAGTATACAAAAATGATTTTAACTGGAAACAGTAAAATGAAGACTAATACTAAACATAAGGCTAAGGCAGAGTGAGCTGGCAAGAATTTCAAAAAGTCAGTAGAAAATTTCCCTAAGACTGTTTTTCCTATAAAATTGTTGTAAAGCTGAGCTCTGTTAGCAGAGGCTTTTATTCCATTTGAAAGTAAATAAAGCATTTCCACATACTGCTGATAGAAGTGTAAGCTGGTGCAACCTCTCTGGCAGATAAAAGCCTTGAACATGTGGTAATTCCTTGTCTCAGCAAGACTTCTTGAAATTTATCCTTAGGAAATACTCACAGATAAAAAGATATTATGTGGCAAGAATACTACTGACAGTATTTTAAATTAGTAAAAAAAAAATGGAAAAAATTCTAAATGTTCCATAATAAAACATTACTTAACTATAGTACATCCATCACAGGTAATTCTAGCCCTTAGAATGATGATTCAAGATATTTAATTATATGGGAAGATACAGTTATATACTTTGGATGAAAAAAAATCATCTTATAAGGCCACATGTGCATATAATGAACCCATTATATGGAAATGAGCATATACATAAACATACACATATATATAGGAACATGCTTGAATGAGCGTACACCAAAATGTTTACAGCAGCCATCTACAGGTGTAGTGTCTTGTGGGATTTTTATTTACTTTTCCTTTATTTTCTACAATGACTATTAATGCTTTTCTAATACAAATTCAAATTATTTTATAAATATTAAGAAGTCAGGAAAAGGCTGGAGTCTCGGAAGATATATTGCTAATTACATGGTTTCTCAAATAAACATTTTAACATGGATTATACTTTATTTATCCTTCTTTTTTCCAAAACATATAAGCACTTTTACACTCTCCAATGAGCCCCTCTGGAGGACAATTTGAAAACACACAGCTCTCCTGGCATGGATTACGACATGCCCCACAACTGTGAGTCAGACTGACATCTGGCCTTTCACAGCACACACTTCATGAACTCACACAACTCACCTGTGCCTTTTGTAAGCGAAGAATAACAAATAAACTATATTTCTCAAATATTTCAAGATGAAGGCTTCTAAATGTTTTAGAGAGAAAACAGAATTTAAAATTAAACTTGTGGCAAAATTTAAGACTTTTTATAGGAACTACATTCCCCTAATTTAATAAATAGTAACATGTGCCAAAGAAATAGGTATATGCAGGGCTTTCAAAACTTGGCCTACTATTGAGTTGGTCATTTCTCAAGGCAATCATATTTTGTTTTTAAAATTATTGTTTCCCAAGACAAACTTAGTATTGCCCTAGATACCTTTGCAGCCAGTCTGTGAAAATCATTTTACAAGAGAGGAGCAGGAACCAAATTCCATACTGTATGAAATGTGTCAACTTCAGGTCATATCTCTGAATGTATATTCTAATTGAATCATAGCATCACTAATCAGGTATCCTGAAGATCCTCAGATTTGTGTGACATGATGAAGCTGGACAGATGTAGATGATGTGGATGTAGATGAAGCTAATGGTAACTTCCTTAGAATCAGGGGAGCAGTATTCTTCACTACACAGCTACCTTGAGTGGCAATGCTGTATATAAGGATGGCATCAAACATCACCCAAGGGGGCGCTGCCAGGTGAGAATGGGAGCACTGGCTGATGGCCCCTGATCTCTGCACTTAGTAGTGAACTCATAACTAGGTAGGTGGCTTATTTCCACTTCCTGTTGGACTCTGCCTCAGTGTAGCTCAACCCTGCCCTAGAAAACCCTGTGATTTTTACTTATTTATTTATTTTTTGTGTCTAGGCTTATTCATTTGTTTTGACCACGTCCTCCCAACCAATGGCCCAAAGTGTCCTTCTATTCTCCTCCATCCTCACCACAACCTTGCTTCCTGCCCCCAAGTGCCCACAAAAACTGTGTTTGCTTACTGATGTTGAAAGTAAATGGCGTCTCTCTTAGTGAAATGACAAACAAATGAAGTCTTCTGAATCAGGTATGACTGTGATGGCAGCAGCTGCAGAAAACAGATTGGGGAAGGATTCTGAGCCTGCGGGCTTAATGAAACCAGAATCCATGGTCACTTGGCAGTGTGCAGGAAGAGAGATGTGGCAGCCTATGGTGTTTCTGCTCTATCCCATTGCAAATGACTCAGTCTCTGGTTCTGCACCAGAATTTAATATAATTTGGAAAAAAATTTCTATTTCAGTTACACCGCAATTTCTCTCTGATTGGATTTTTATCCAATATTTCTTTTGATCTAACAATATTCCTTCTCCCTTTATTTGAAATATACCTTGACTACATTATGGGTTAAATATGGGGAAATATAACTACCATTTATAACATCATTTCTGTGAGGAAATGCATTTGAAACTTCAAGTAACTAACTTCTACAAATAAATTCATGGAGCTTAATCTATGAACAGAGGCCTTCACCCACTCCTTTTATAGCCAGCCATAGTTCTAGGCAAATATTAACTACCCAGTTATCCTTGCTGAATAACATTGAATTAAATGGAACTTGGATGTTCTTTAAAATAATGTGCTATAGATATTTCTGTAGTTCTAGGGAAATTCTTTTATTTTGTTTTGTCATTCCAGTTTCAAGCAATCTCAAATCAAATCCTGACTTCTTAAAGTACCCAACAGTTCACTCTAAGTTTCCATCCTATTTTGGAAGATAAAAAAAAAAAAAAGAAAAGAAAAAGAAAATAGAACAGTAGTTAATGTAATATCCACAGAGAAAGGTAAGCAGTTTTGAGGAGTAAGTTGTTCAGTGAAAACTGGATGTTTATTTGCTAAGGACAGAAACCAGAATTGGCTGAAGATATGAGATATGCCGCCCGGAGTGAGACCCAGGGCAGAAGCAAGGGTGAGTGGGCCTTACAAGCCCATCTTAGCAAGGGCAGCACATCTTTTCTGTTTTCTTGCTCTTGTTTATTGCTGAAATTCCTACCTCTTTTTCTTTCTTTTCTGTCCCTTCGCACTTCTTCCTTTTAGCTTCTTTCTTCCTAATGTTTTCTGCTATTTCCTTCTTTCTCTTTCCTTTTTATCCTCCTTCTTCCTTTGCCCCCTGCTTCTCATCTATCACTTCTTCCATTTCTTGTCTTTCATATCCCTCTGTCTTGTACTCAATCTGAAATATGTTTATGGTCCATAAAGTGCAGCCTGCTGTGAATAAAGGCAAGCAAAGCAGAACATTGTAACTCCTGGTATAAAATACTGCTGAGAAGCTGTATAACCAGAGACCAAAGAGATCAAAAAGAAAATCTCTACCCATCCTAACAGAACTGTATCCATGCTATACCACAATTCTCAAAATTTAAACTTTGAACACATTTTGTATTTATTTATACCTTCCATGCTCCCTCTATTTATTTCCTCAAAACCCTCTACTACTTGCATAATTTCAAACCTGATTCGCCCCTGGCTTCTCCAACATATCCTTCACCTAAAATCCATTGTGAAGTCTAGCTTTAACCTGCTTGCTTGGTTTTCTGTTCAGTGACATACAAGGCCATACCTATCCACATCTGTCATGAGAGCACCCTGGATCAAAAGCCTATTTTCAAAGTATCATTACAAGGACAAACAGCAAC
Organism: Anoura caudifer; assembly: GCA_004027475.1. Lineage (NCBI taxonomy): Eukaryota > Metazoa > Chordata > Mammalia > Chiroptera > Phyllostomidae > Anoura > Anoura caudifer. Next base: position 6,008 of record PVKU01005006.1, read on the forward strand.
CCTTCATGCCAGACTAGGGACTCTGCAATCTGCCTATACACATTTTAATTTTAATAATTGACCCGAAAGTTGTACAATGATTGCTTTTGCTAAGAAATTTTTTCAAAAGCATCATGGCCATGGTTCCTATTTTTATTGTGATGATTTAGTAAGATACACTCTTAGATATCAGAAAAGAAAAATGATGCTTAGAATGTTCTAAACATCATGAAATTCTTGCCTCACTGAGTATTTCATTATAACCTTTTTCAATGTAATTTTTTTTTGCCAAATGTAATTTTTTAGATAGAGCAGTTGGTCAATTTTATGTGGCCTATACTGGTAGAGGTTAATTTTTTATAGGGCTCAAGAGATAAGAAAAATAAGTCAAATATTTGTAACAAGAAGTAAATGATTCATCTTTTAACAGATGATAGAAATACTGCTCTTATGACATACGTATACCGTGTGCTTGCCAAGGCAACTGCTACTGTAGAAATAAGAAAAAGTGCACTGATTTCCATTAGCTTATAGTGCTATCAATTTTTATTTCTTGCTTATTCCTCAGAAAAGCAGAGAAGAGTTCAAAAAGTGCTTCTTCTTCTGTGTTGGATGGTTTGGACACTTCACAGAGCACATTTGAACAGACAGGATCTTGAGAAATTATTTAGATCAAAGCTACTCAAGTGATGCTCATTACTATCAACAACAGCCTTAACTAGCAATTTGTTAGAAATTCAGGTTCTTGGGCCCATCTCAGAGCTACTGAATCAGAAATGATGAAGGTGAGGCCAAGAATATGTGTTTTCAGTCTGTAACTCTGAAGTGCAATAGAGTTAGAGAACCACTGTGTACTCGCTGGCCTCTTCTCCTGCTTTCTTTGAACAGTTTCCCATGAATTGCACATGGTTTTTCTGGGGTACCAGTTTAATACTACAATCCCAAATCAGATTGACTCGTTTGTTGTTCCACAGACATTGTAGGGTAATTTACCATTCTGCGATGTCTCTGAATGAAAATAACTTAACACTGGTATATGAATGCCTGATACTTATTAACAAAAGGTTTTTTTAAAATTTTATTTATTTTCTATTAATAGCAACAGAAATGATTTAGTTATTGAAAAAAATAACAGTTAATAATAACTATCACTTTGGTAAAGAGCAATTTGGAATTTCCCCAGGGATTCTGGTTAAAAATGTTGAAGGCAGTATTTTCATACAGATATCTAAGAATCATATAAAAATTTTAACAGCTTGAATAAATAGCAAAATATTTTGATAAGTAATATTTTAGAAACATTTAAAAATTCGGTTTTATTCTTAGATTCCAAGGCCTGGGAAAATCTCCTTTTATACAACATGGCAAAAATAACAGAACATAAATATGTAAACATGGCACACACAATTGAAGAGCTTACAAGCTACAGAACACTGATGAACTAAAATATTGCCACTCCAGACAGAGGTTTTAAATTTGAACAGATTAAGAAAACTAGAGGGCAATAACATTTTGCTAATTCTATGTGGGCGTGTGTCTGTGTGTTTACCTTAACCAAAAAGGCCAACGTCTAGATATAGTATCTGTGTAAAACTCTCCCCTTAAATCACCTGTTACACACCCTCACCCCCTCTTCCTCAACGCCCCTCTAATGAATGCCGCTTTAGTCACCAGGTTTCCCTGTGAGCTGGTTTAATTCCCATCCCCTTGTCGGTTCTGTGAAAGCAAAAACTGTTTCTCCTTTCCTTCTGTCCTCTCTTCTGGCCAATGCAACAGATTTCAGGAATGTGTGGGAGTTTATAGAAGACTTAACAAGATAAAAGTTGGTCCTTAGAAACTGGTTGGTTGTGTTGGGGACAAGGAAGCAAAAGCATGGCTTGGCTGAAAAGAGGCTGTGGAAGAGAAGGAGCAAGGAGACCGCTGAAATACAGTGGGTCAGGGAGGCTAAGAAAGGAGGCATTTCTACTCTAGGCTTTATAAATTACTGATGTCTTCATTCATTCATTCACTGTTAATACATATTCATTGAGTGTCTACTGTATCCCAGACACAATCTCTTCCCTTATGTTTTATATTCTAGAGGTGGGGATAAAATTAATTTCAGACAATTGTGGGAGCACATAACTTAGGGAGTCATCTGCTTTGGACAGGAGGAGAAAAAAAAATGTATTCCAAAGAAAGTGGTGCTTCAGTTTAGATCTGAATGGTGGCAGAAAGGGCCAGCCAAGCAAAGACGGTGAGGGTGAGTGTGTATGTTAGGCAGGGCAGTCAGGAGTTGCTGCGAGCTCCAGCACCTCAAGGGTTTATGACCTTTTGTGTTAGCGGTGGGGAGAGGAAGGGTGACGCAATTGGTTTGTCAACCCAATTTGGTATTGAAAAATAGCCCTGAGTACGATTTTTAAAAATGGATTTGGGCAAGGAGAGGCTGGAAACTTAGGGATTAATTAGAGGGCTGATACAATGGTGTAAGCACAAAGCAACAAGTTACTGAGAACAAGGGAAAAGTAAGGGATCTGCAGGGAGAGACCTACAGAAGCACCACTCAGAACTCGCTCTCATTTTCTGTCCGCCACCTCTTTGAGCTCTAATACCTGTCAGCGGGAGCATGTTCAGTGATATGTTTGAGGAGCAGGGAAAGTACCTATACTTTAGCACTCTCCTACTTTTAAAAACCCAGGAAAAGTGCTAGAATGCTTTCTTGCAAGAAAAGGGGATGGTCACTCATGCTTAGTGGTCCAGAGAGCAGACCTGTTCCAAGCTGTTTTCCCTCTAGACAATATACTGGCTTGAATCTCAGGTCTAATGTTTACATGTTGGGTGACCAGAGGCTCTCAACTTTTGATTCTTCATCTAAAACTACAGATGATAACAACAAGAATACCTATCTCATGTTGCACTGTAAAGACTAGCAAGTTAATTCACAGAGTGCTTGGAATAGTGCCTGGAATATAGTTACTAGTCAATCTAAGCTATTTTTATTATCCTCATAGAAATTACGAACATGAATACTTAGTGGCTGAGTTAGATATTCAAAGTCAGTCACTGAGTAGGTGACTAAGGGGGATTCGAGTCCATATTATCACCAAAACCCAGGCCTTTTCTGCTTCAGCCGTGGGCCTGAAAACTGGATGGATTTACACCGGCAACTTCACAAGGTGGCTTTGACGTACTGGTTAAAAACACAGTGTATCTTTAGGTAACACCATGGGGCCCACCAGTCTGTGGCTTTGGGAAAGTTATATAATCTGCCTAAATCTGAGGTAAAGGAGATAACACGTGAAAAAAGCTTCGAACACTCTGCACCTGGTGCTATTGAATAAATGCTGATTACTGTTGAACCGCTGTTCTCTTACAGAGTCACGGGGTTGGCATGGAGACCAGCAGCAGGCGCCTGGTCACTAGGAACCTCGGTCTGTTTCCACAGGGCACCGAGAGAATGGTCCCTCACTTTTTCCCACATCACAGTTCCTTCTAAGCAGAGATGCCAATGGTTGGGGTCAGTGAGATTATTGTGGATTAAGAAATTACGCTGAGGCAGTGGTAGAAACAGTAGGCTAACAGAGACCAGAAACTCACTCTTTTCTGCATAAGGTATGGAAGTCCTGGAGTTTGCCTAGAGTCACTGGCTTAACTTTATCTTCATTTTTTTAGTAGCTAAGCTTGATGGCTTGTTTATCCTCCTATCAATAGATTCTACTTTTGATCATACCTGCCATTCAACATCACTTAGTTGTACCTCAACTTTAGAAACATACTTATCACAGCTTAACTAAATTTTACTAACACGTTCTAAAAAGCTTCTTCGATGTGACACACATTTTGGTAGGGGGGCAGGAAATCTGAACTGGTCATGATCAAGGTCCTGCACCAGGTTCTGAAAGAATTACCATGGCTCATTTTCTCCCTGAAACCGTGAACACTACGAAATGCACTTTCTCTCATGGTAACGTTTTCTCTGTTATGTTTCCCCTGAAAAAAAAAAAAAAAAAAACTTTTGTTTTTCAAAGCATTGCAAGGTAGGTCTAGAAAAGAGCAACGAACCATTTCAAAAACCTTCCAAAATAGATCATATATATTTCCATATTTGTTCATTCTATTTTAATGGACTTAATGAATATCCAGTCATTTTGAGAAGGTTGGTCTTTCCTTTCATTAGTATTTCATGTCACAAAATGTTTACCACAGGAGTATTTATTTGAGGGTATGCTGGAATTTATTAGAGCACCTCATTCAGAATAAGTGTTCAGTAAATATTTGTTGGTGATTATAATTACAATTCATGACAACCATGACCTTTTTATAGTTGCTCTTTAGGAGCATATTTCAAATGCTCATAGTTAGCCACATTGACGATCTAAAGGCACACTGAAACCAGTCAGTTCAAAATATACTTCTTACTTAGTTTAAGAAAATACATTTTTGGCCATCTCATTTAACTTTTCCATGCGTGTCAACCTAACCACTGAGGTTACTTTTCTGGAGCTGGGTTATGTTTCTTTAGGTTCTCAGTTAGATAGTATATATTCCATGAGATGCATATGCAGTATTCATTCTTATATTGTTCATTTTCTTATAATGTTTTAGGGTAGAGAAAACTATTTTCATGAGCAAAACAATAAATGAGGTGAACACATTTATTTCCAAGAATGCCTGCCAGTATAAATTTTTTTTTTACCATTTCTTAACTTCCATGCAGTAATTCCAACATTTTTAGAGAAGACAGCTTTTTAACTTATAGAGAAGACTGCATTCATGCCCAAATGAGAAAGCACTGGAAAAGCTACTCTTTTAACTCATATTAGAGTCAGTAAGTAGAGGCTTATATTTATGATAAAGTTTTAGGCTGAAAGTAATTTGTGCTTTCACTCTAGCCAATCTTTTCTTGTCCATATAGCAAGAAAAAAAAATAGTAACCTGTTTTTTTAAAGACAAAGCTAACAAACTTAAAATGTATCTTACAAGCTCTCTGGAGTAATTACTTGGATATGTCATTCCCAATAATGTAATAATTTTCAGGGTATTAATAAAAATTACAAAATGTAGTCTTGTCCCAGAAATCTATTTACTCCCATGTTTCCTAATCTTCAGAAACATGTGCCTGAAGAAACAGATGGAGTCAGAGAACTGCCAGCCCTCGTATCTAGACCTGTGCTGGTAAACCAATAACTCTCTTATCACTTATAGTGCTGTCGCTTGAAAAATATGCAAGTTGACTTAAAAACTGAAATGAGGTCAGTAGTGGTATTTCAACTTTTTACCAGTCTTCCCAAGTAATTTAAAGTATGAATAGTAAAATAAATTGAGAATTTACAGACTATTATATTTCACACAAGCATCTGAGTCCTTAATAGAAACACAGAATCATATGCCTATTCAGCGGCCTCGGGCCACGTGTCCTTCGGCAATCCCAGAAACGGAGGCGCTGGCTGCAGATACCTAGTGCAAGGCGGCGACTCCTGATATATCACAGGAGAGGAGACGCGAGCAGCTTTCATAGGTTATGGGGTACCTCATCCAAACCAGTGCTTTGCAAATGGTATCACCCTGCTTTCTTCTCTAAAACCAAAGGAAAAAGATCACCCTTTTTCAAGGATGCTCAAACTCTTGTCAAATGCAGAAACATATGCCATTTTAATCATCATCATTATTATTATAACAATAAACCCTAATATTCATGGACCTCTTACTACGTGCTTAGCACTGTGCTAAGTGCTTTATATGCAGTAATTCATTTAATCCTCACCATAACTATCGCTGTTACTATTCCCATATCACAAATGAGAAAACTAAAATTTAGCAAAGTTAAATCACTTTCTCTAGATTCTCACCAAGCTGGCAATTATTAGAGCTTGAATTTGAACTTGAGTTATCTAATTCTAGAAGTCTGCACTTTTAACCGATGCTTAACTAAATAAGTTCAGTGCAGACTATTGTGAAGCAAAGCCAGCTTACCTCGATTATTATGATCCAGACATTTCCCACAGTAGAGAGATAAAAAGGTAATTATAGCTGTGTTACGCATAAACATATCATATCATAATAATATTTTATTTGGTAATGGAATGCTCACAAAAAAAAAAGCCTTTCTGTGTCAGCATACTCAGGAAAGTATAATGTGCTTGTGCTTTCTTGTATGAAAATATACCAGTCGGGAGTCATTACTCCCTAAAGAAACCTGTGCAATATGGTTTCACGTTAAAAGGCAAGGAGTGCTGGACAGACCTGAATCTGAGTCCCACCTCTGTCAACTAGCACTGCCCGACAACGGCGGAGGATTTTTTTCTTTCTTTGTTTTATTGTTAATATCACCATACATCCATTTTTCCACATGTAAGTAATATAAAAAGAGTGTTCACTGCCTAGAGGTTCTGTGGAGATGATATGAGATCATGTATATAAGATGCTTATGTCAGTACCTAGCAAATAGTAACTGGTCAATAAATACTTGTAAATAGTTTCTTAAAGAACATTAAAATAACAACAGTAATATCTACCTATCAGAAACAGTGTAGGGAAGACGTAAGTTTAGTGGACAGGAGCTTTTGGAGGTAAGAAGAAAGATGCCCCTTAAGAAAATTCTACCTGAAGTAGTCCAGGATTCAAACTAACACCACTGCATCTGTTGTGCTTTTAGGAAAATAATACTTAAGCTTAGCTTTTGAAAAGCTCATATATTTAAGTGTGTTTTTTTCTGTAAACCCTTAGAAGATTCAGGTTTTAAAATATTATATTCCATTGATTCCGTAAATGATATGTATAAGACTTAGCATACCTTCAAAAAAAAAAGATTTTATTTATTTATTTTTAGAAAGGGGGGAGGGAGAAAGAGAGGGAGAGAAACATCAATCAGTTGCCTCTCATACACACTCCAACAAAGGACCAAAACCACAACCCAGACATGTGCCCTGACTGAGAATCGAACCAGCAACTCTTCACTTGGCAGGACCACATCCAACCGACTGAGCCACACTGCTCAGGGTTAGACTTAGCATACTTCCTGGCCCACAGCCCTCAGAAAATATTAGATGGTGTTACTTATAAGTAGCAGTTGTAGATCTTTTCATTGTTATCTTTTCCTGACTGTGTTTTCTTTGCTGTCTTGAGGCACTAAATGAGAGCTACACAACTGCCTAGAAAGGTAAGCCCTTGGGCCTGGCAAGACTGGAGAATCAGTTTCAGGGACAGACAGTTTTATTTTTTCACAATCTAGAGACCAAACTCATGTCAAACTGCAAATAGAAGCTCTTTTCACATTTACACCAGGGTGAGAAAAAGGAGTGATTGACCACACTTAACTCGAGTTGACTTTCTCAGGGTGAGAGCTATGTTTCTTTTAACACTGACTCCAAAACTTCTTTCAATAATGTAGAAAAGCATAGCTGTCACTGACCTCAGGACTGGCAAGCAAAGCAGACATTCTCTGTTTTCAGCTAGGTTCATCTCCGGATGAATTACGTTACTCACAACTGAGGGTAGGAAGGTGGTGATTGTGTTATCTTGCACTTTTTAATATGGCAGCTGCACAAAGCTTTCGAGTGCTTGAAATGAAGCTGGTGCCATTGAGATATGCAGTTAAGTAAAAAATATACACTGAATTTCAAAGACTTGGTTGGAAAAACAGAATTTAATATGATGGGACATTTTCTAAGAGTCTCCATACTGTGGTTCACTAATATTTATATTGCATATTTTTAATCAAGATCAGATTAGGTTACCCAAACCCAAAGACAGAAGTCACTGCATAAACTCTCTAGGTAACAAGCACGGTTAACAGTTAATGTATGCTTCCTGTGTGCCAGGCACTGTGCAAATGTCTGCTCCATCCCTTCATTTAATTTTGTTCTATAAAAAGTTACACTGTTAACACCATATTACAGATGAGTGAGCTGAGCCTCTATTGACTTAAGTAACTTGTTTCAGATTATGCAGCTGAAGCCTGGTTATGTCAAAATCTGTTTGACTTGGAAGACCACACTAATACTAACTTATTTTCACAGCTTCTCAATGAATCATTTATTAATAAGCACTGAATGATACCATGTGTACAGAAAAAGTTAAACAGAATGGTTTTTATAATCCTTGTAAATTTCTCTGGGGTTAAAAGAATATCATCTTCCAGATAAAAAATTCTTCTGAAACATTTGACTTATCTGTTTCCAAGAAAATGCAGTCAAGTTGAGACCAAGTGAATTGTGTGTTTGTTTGTTTGTTTGTTTTCCTGTTAAACAAGGTGGGTCAAGTTGTACCTGTAGGTACTTAGATTCCAATTATGTTTGATTTGTTGTTAAATCACTTATGCCAGTAACTGAACCTATTAGAAGAAAAGTTAAAGTACTGAAGGATATAATGGTGAGTGATAAATATATTTTGCCTTATATTTTATTTCTAAAACTATTTATGCTTGTATGCGAGAAGAGCAGCTTTCTTCTTCAGCTTGGCAAAATGTGCAAAGCCATAGTTAGTTGAACAATTATTTTATGTTATGAGAGGGTGTTGATTAGAGAGATGGTCAACACATTTTGGTAGGGAGATGCCTGGGAGATAAATATCAGAGTGCTACTTGAACTCTATCCTCAGTTCAAAACTACTAAAAATGGATATTGTCTGATAACTAAGAGTAAACCGTTTTATGTGCCTGAAATAGTGGCATTAAATTGATGGTAGCTCATAGAACAGGAAGGAAGGAGAAACAACAGCACTGTCAAGCCAACAATATCACAAAATAGGCCAGAAATTGTTAACAAGGTCAAAGAAATATGTTTTCCACTTCTTTCTTCTGGGGATGTATGAAATAGTCCAAATATATCATTTTGTTATCTGTCCATGCTTTCCCTGAAGGAATGGAGCTCAGTAGTGACTCCCACTCAGCCAGAGAGGAAACAGAAGCAGAAACAAGTGCACTGACTCAGCCTGAGTCCCGCAGTTCGCTCTGGCCGTGGATGCACTCAGGAACTCCTTCAAGGGAACAGGTGGACCAAGCGAATGCAAAGTTATAGAGAAAGTTTTCAAGGAAGAAAATTCAGAATTCGCAGGAATTTGGTAGAAACTAGTGTTAATACTGTGTACTTTTAACCAGATTTTCACAAACTTCCATAGTGCATATAAGAAGAAATGACAAGGGTCATGCTTTAGTTAACCAGCAGCTCGGCATGCAGTGTTATTGCAGAAATAATGGAACTGCTATGGAAAATGTCCTGACTTAGACAAAATGAAAGCAAATCAACAACGTAGGTCTTCTGTCAATAAAGTGAATAGAAGAAACTGAAGCTCAGATTCTAAGCAATCTGTTGTTCTAAGCAAGGTGGCCTCTAACTGAAAATATGTTGACCTAAGCAAAAAGAAGGAACTTTTACAAAATATTCAAGAATTTTAGCTTCTTAAACATAATATATGCAGACTTTCCCATCATTCAAAGATTTTTACAAAAGAATATTTTTAATAAAAGTAATCTTTAAATCCTCCCATCTGGTGCCAATTAGTCTCTTTCATTGGAATTTTCCTCTGACTTCCCTACTCTTCATTCAGGTGCCCAACTTTATCACTCCTCACAGGACTCCAGCCCACCTTTATCTGACTGGCTTCATTATTTCCATAGCACTGGGGCCCTTTACCATATATTGATTTCAATTCTTATTCTTATGTAATCTTAAAAACTCACCTGTATTGTAAAATGTGTGATACAATAATGCTGGTCAATATCCATCAGGTCCTTCCTGACAACTTGACACCATGCTAAATAAAGGTTCTATATGTATAGTCTCACTTAATCCTTACGATAACCCACTGAAGTAGGCACATTTATTGGCCCTAGTACATACCTAGAAAAGTAAAAAACTTTCCCAAATGTTTATGGCATCCTAACTTTAGAAAGTTAGACTGGAAAACAATGGACTGCTAGGTTAAGAAACAAATTGCCATATTTCTACTCACCCAACAGATATTTCCTGAATGCCTACCACACCCCAGTCTCTGAATGAGAGCCTAAGGACACATCAGTAAGTACATTGTAATTCCAATCTCCAAAGCGTTCCCATTCTAATGGAGAATATGGCCAGGCAAACAAACAATTGCAAATAACTCTATCTAATAACCCACAATATGAAGCATCAATCTGGTATGACAGCGAAAAGAAGGGAGGGATTATCTCAGAGAAGGATTGGGAGAGGATGTTTGGACTTGCCAGTGGAATGATTAGGCAGGAAGAAGAATGGCAGGTATGGAGGCCAATGAGAGAAGACAGTAAGTTCATTGGGGAGGGTGGATCAAGTGTGCTGGGGAGACAGAGGGGTCAGGTCATGGAGACCCTGGCATAATAAAGCTAAAACACTCAACTTCATTCTGTAGGAAATAAGGAGACATTGATAGATTGTCAAGCAACCAGGAACTACGGATGAGAAGCGTGGTGACAGGAGTGACAATGTTCAGAATGAAAGCCAGGTTATTCTCGACTTTTCTCTTTCCATGAACTTCTTATCATTCATCCTCCTTATCCTTGAGTTTGCCCTGCCCAGGCTTCTGTGTTACCCTACCTTTTACTCCCTTATTTCATATGTTAGCTGCTGTTTTCTCTCAACCACTTCAACATGTTACTAGTTTATTCTGTTTAGGACTTTTTATGCTTAGTTAATGACATTCACACACTCTGAGGGCCAAGATTGTCTGTGATCTAGAGTAAAATGATCAAAGATAAATAAGAAGTAGACCCCATCTTTCCAATAACATGTGGGAGTCACTCAGTTTTTTTTTTTTTTATTTTAAAAGCAGGTATTGGTGAATCATTTACGTTTTCTCTCTTAAATACCAAATTATTTTAAGCATGTGTGACTCTCAATTGATTTTTAAAACATCTGTGGCATGTGGGTCATAACAGCAGAAAGAGTTCTTATAAAAATTAAACATACACGCATCATATACATAAGAATTCCATCAGTACTTGGGTGTATAGTTGGTGCTCAGAAAAAATGTAAGTTGAATCTGAATCTAAAGTCTAGTTTGGCTAGTAAAATTTCAATCCCATTGGTTCCTGCAGAGCAGGGGGAGGGAAAGAAAATTATCTTGGACACAAAGGGGACTTTCAACATCCAGAAAATTACATCCCACAGGCAGACTCCTACCAACTGACCCTGACCATGCAGATCACTGGCTCCTCCACCTGGGGCTACAGATTGTGCGTGGGAAGATTTCTCAGCTGTCAGATAAACCCAGGAGTACATTTTATGTACCCGGCTCAAAAGATGTTCGACTACCCACTCATTTTTGTACTATTTCCCAAGTTCCATACAGAATTTTTTTAAAAACCATGTCATGTGTCGATGGCTGCTGCTTAAAGTTTTCTGTAAAATGTTTTAAGAAAGAAAATTTTGAAATGTATTAATATTTAAAACTAGAGTGTCTGAAATTCTGAGGCATCACAAATCATTTTGGTCTAACTTTGTCTTTTGAGAGAACAGAACAGCCCATACATGATCTAAGAACTCTTTACTCATTAAAGTAATAAAACCACATATTTGTCAACTTTAAATTTGTAGACACAGTTTTCATTTGATTCTTAATTCTCTAATTTTTGCTCATCCATCAAAATATCATTTTCACAAGTATTCTTACACATTAGTTCTCAGACTGCATATACTCTGCAAAAGCACCTTTGACTAAGGTTCCTAATGATAATCTGTTTTAGATTTACTTGTGTGGGTTTAAAATGAGGCCAATTTCCAAGTTCTTTGAAAACATAGACAAGCTATGGCTACTCCATCCTTCTGTTAGACAGCAAGTGTTCTGTGAATGCTACTGGTTAGTATTTTCATTGATTCTCTTGCTCGACATCATCTATTCCTAATAAGAAGGAAAAACACAATTGTAACAGAATTGGGGGCAAAATATAAAATTAAGTATGGTATGAACAGGCTATAAAACCCTGAAGATACAGATCAAATGAAGAAAAATGAGTTACCCAAAGAGGACCTACTCATCTCTATACATAATTTTATCCCTGCTCCCTCTTGACTGAAATTTTCATCTCCAATTAATTGCGTAGCTTTTTTATGAAATATCTATGCTTAACTATTCTGATACTTAATCTCTTTTAACATCACACATTCATGCAAGACTTCTAGGCATTGTAAATAGACTAGAAATTGACCCTCAACTGAATAGTATCTCAGCCACATACTTGCTGTGAGATCTTACATAGTTACTTAGATAATCCAAGTTACTTAGCTAACCTGAGCTGTATTTTCCACAGGGTTGCTCAAAGATTAAATGAGATGGACAGTGCCTTGCTCCAGTTCAAAATTCTGGAGGAACAACTCAAATACATGCATATCTCAGATACACTGTGGGTTTCCTTCCAGGGTTCCCGACCACCATAATAAAGTGAATATCATGATAAAGTGATTCGTAATCTTTATGCTGGTGGAGGGTCTTGTCTTCAATTTGTAAAAAATGCAGCACCTTAAAGTGTAAAAATGTGGGGTGCAATAAAACATGGTGTGCTTGTAAAGGGCTCTCCTACCAATAAAGTTGCAATTACTGATTAAGATGTCTCACCCTCTCATAAAAATACTGTGATCATACATTCTTTTTTAAAAGAATTTTTATCAGTTATATCCTTTGAAACAAGCTTGTTCAGAGTACAGTTTATGTTAGAGCAATAAATGAAACCTTTTGTATTTTCTCATTTGCCCAATGTATAGCCAGCATATCCAATCACCTTTCACATGAACTATTATAAAACTTATGCATTTACAATTCCAAAGTGCAGTCCATTAAATTTTACAACACACTATAATTGTGAACCTGCAGATGGCCAATGACCATTTCTCCTTTTGTCTCTCATTAAGAACTCCAAAGAAATTAATCACTCATTTCCTTCCACTAAAAAAAAAGTTCTCATATTTGCAGAGTATTTTGGAAGAACATGTCAGAAAGTTAAGGGATGACTACTCATTTTTCCCAATTAATTTGAATGGTAGTACACAATCCCATTGCAAACTATTCTATATAGTAACCTATTTTGAAAACCATAATCCATACAAGTTAATACTTATTTGATTGATTTTTCTAGTAATCACACACACTTTAGACAATGTTTTGAGTAGAAACCAACTCAAGCCCACAAATGGGAGACCAATGGGGACAATGAAATGCAGAACTTGATGATGACCCACCATCTGCTCTTCCAATAAGAACTTAAATGGCCCTGACTCAGGCACTGTAAGGTTTCTAAACATGCTGCGAAGTCCACAAATTCAGTCCCCACAAGAAAAGCTGATGGGCAGCTCAGAAATATAATCCCACCTTTTACATCAATGACTTATTTTTCTTAGGTGAATGTTCACTCTTTTTTACGGTTAATATTTACTGCTTTTCGTCAGTTGTCAGCAGATGACTGGGCTCCCGTGCAATACAACACCACGATGGAAAGCAACAGAGTTTAGTATTGTAATTCAAACAGCTTTTAAAAAGAATTGATCTAATGTGTATTTAATCATCCACATAATTGCTACTGTATTGCTTGGTAATTGGGTGTGAATGATAAGTGGTTCATGTAAATGAGCACATTCCAACTATTACCAATATGAAAAAAATATTTGTAGACTTACAATTCACAAACTGTGTTCACATGCATTATCTCACTTAATTAGTTTCACCTTTCTTTTCTTTTCCTGACCAGTTCAACATTTCAAGGGTCAGCTGGAGGGAAAGCAGAGAGAATGTGGTGAGTGAACAGAGGGACTCAGAGTCCCTGAGGGAAGTGGCATTGAGGGAGGTTTGAGAGCTACACCAACCTGGGTTCAAGTCCAGGCTCTACCATGGCTTTGCTCTGGGATCTTACACAATGTCCTGAAACCTCCTTAATCAGAATCTTCTCATGTGTCGAAGGAGGGCAAGGGACAGCCTGTCCCAGGTCAAGAAAGATTAGACCTCATTCTACGACTTTCTGTGCCCCGTCCCCCTTACCAGTTGCTGTGAGGATTGAATATATGCAATGGGCCTACACAGAACCGAAGCTGGGATCAGGAGCACTGTTTGCTTTCCTTTCCACCTCAATCTTTAACACACCGGAACAACAAAAACAAAAACTCCTTTCTCCTACTGAAAGGCTCGAGGAAGTTGTTCTCATTGTTCCATGTTCATTTCTGTGAACACATAGGAGGAGTATAATGAGGTCTAGCCTTTCTTGACCTAGGCAGACCTAGGGCAGGCTTATCCTATGTAGTGAATATTGTATTTGTCAAAATAAAAGTGAAAAGTGAGATGGAATAAAACTCTGGATAGGAATAAAAAGAGAGAAAGAGAGAGATGGAGCTGTGTCAGAATTTTCACTCTCCCAGGAAGTGGGCCAGATATATTGACTCCAGAGTCCAGTAAGCTCTCTCGTAGGACCCATGTGACATCGTAGGTCTGAGGTCATGGCCCTTTCCCCCAAACATTACATAAGTTTAGACTTTGCCGAAGATACCACAAATCAGCATTTAATCTGGAGCATAAATTCTATGGGAGAATGTTCTATATTACTCAAAAACAAACCCCACACACGTACCCCACAGAATCACTAAACATATAACACACCACAACTGATCGGGAACTATTCTTGCCTCTAAATATTTTTTCCATGTCAATGAGGAATAATGATATCAGCTGACATCTCCCAAGACTATGACAGAGCTAAACTGAAATAATAAAACATTGTAATTACCAAATGTTAAAGCAATGCTGCTAGATAACATCACCTATATAAATTAAACTTCACCATATGGCCTTCAGATTAGTCTCACACTGAAAAACTTGGCATCACATTCCATCAAACAATATGGTTTTAGAGTGGGGAAAAATGTATATCCCATTATTTGGGGACTTATAATAGTCTACTAGTGAAAGTTAATTCATGAGACATGGATCTATACATAAATTAAGGTATATATTTATACACAATCATGCACATATATCCATTCCCAACTTTGCCTATGTATGTTTCTATATCTCTACAGTTACAGTTCCAACATAATCCTTCAGGCAAGTTTTATACCAGCTGTTTCTACCATTCTTCTTCCTCCACCTATTGACTCATTTGGCATACAATTTTTCACCTCATCTCAGAGTGAACATTAATCAGACTGACAATCTCCATAAAATGACCGTTTTTACCCCCCAAGGACTTCTGGGTCATCCTGGTAGTGAATTGGCTGCCACCCAATTCTGCAGCAACTTGTCATAGCCCAGACTTCCTAACTAGGCACAGTCCTGCCATAACCATTAACTGGAATACTTCTGTAAAAAAAAGTTTAGTGAGAGTTTTGCAGCTTATATTTTACAATGATTTTCCCACTTCTCCATCATGGTTGCTGATAAATAACCATATTCCAAGAGATAAAGGAATATTTACAGCTTGGCTTTCAATGCTGAAAGGCGGGCCCTCGTGTTGCTAACAGACCTAGAGAATATCAGGAAGAGGGCTCACCCAGACCTGTTTAATTTTCAAGAGCACCTCTGTTTCTGGTGGGATCCAAGTATTGGTGCCGTGGGCAGATTTTCATCCTCTCTTGTCTGATGATATGAAGAACAAGAGTAAAACAGAACAGGTGACAAAATAAACAGATAAAGCAAATTCAGTTGACTGGATATAAATTTTGCAATGCTAATGACTTCTAAAAACTCTCAATGAAGCAGCAATTCACTATAATTTATGGAGATCTGAAGTACAGGCCCTTTAATCCCAAGCTCCTATGTCTTTCCCAGAGTGAGCCAGTCAATACTTCCTAACCTGTTACACACAAATGCCAAGCACCACCAATGTCCCCCTAGATGCAATTTGACAATGTAAAATACTAAATGAAATAACAGAACAGTTACATTGACCAAGATAAGCCATCAAGGTGTTAAGAGACATATTAGGATGTGACTTTATTCAGTAAATACTTTTTGAGAACATGTTACACTGATGGACACAGAGATGAGACAAATTCTGGTCTCTAGAAACTTAGCATTGAGCATGGGCTGTCAGACTTGTAATTACAAGTCAAGACAATATATAGTAAGCACTTTCTTGAAAGGTATAAAGAACAGTTAAAAGTTGAAAAGACAGAATAGCTGTCTTCAGCTGAAGTAAATCAGGAAGGCTTCATGAAGGAGGGACCTTTTGAGCTAGACCTTGGGAGATGGTTAAACAGGAAAAGCTGCCTCATAGGCTCTCCACCCCCTTTTTCTTCACCCCCATGACTGCTTTCAGATTCACACTCTGTTTCTCCTGTCTGAGGTCTTCTGCATAGGAAACAGTCTTCCCTTCTCTTCATTAGCACCTACTGATTATTCCTCAGGGGAGCCTTTTGGGACCCCACGATGAAACTTCCTTTTCCCTGATATCACAGCACCTTGCACATGCCCTTCACAGCATCAACCATGGTTTGTCATTTGGCAGCCACTTGGGTGACTTTTAAAATGAAGAATTAACTCTCCTTCTATACTACCATTTCCACAGTAGGGAACCCTGTCTCCATTGTTCAATGTGTCCTTATCGCTAGCTCATTGCATACTGAGGAAGCACTCAGTCTTTGGTACGTCCAGGGACCAAGAGGCTACAGATAACAACACTGAACTGAACGAAAGTGTTGAACAGAAGTATACAGGTAAAAACACTGAAGACTGAACAGGAATGAGTTATACTGTTATAGCTAAAGGTAAAAATGGAGGAGGATCAATGAGAAATCAGCCAAATCGGGTAGTTTGCGGGCACACTGTTGAGTCTGAAATCTTATTCATCCTTCCATGAAATCTTTCTGAAGTGCACCAACCAGAATGAATGCATCATCCCTTCTAAGTATTTTCTGCTTCTCTGTGAAATGACTTATGCTTACTTTGTACCACATTAAGTTGTATGGGGACAGAAAAACTTACTCATGTTCATATTACACAGGCCCAAGAACAATCTCATAGTAATTTTTTTAATGTGTATTGAATCGATTTTGTTGAGTAGAACATGAAGATACCTGAACAGGTAAGAGGTATGTTCCCAGTGGAAAATTAAACCAATGGAAGTTCATAGACAAGACTAGTATTGAGAAAACATTTGTACTTGTTACTAAACCGCTGTCTCTGCTCTAAACCCATCCTCTGTTTTGTTTCCTGATGCTGACCTTATGGTTCAGCAAACCACTTCTCCTTTGCCAGCCTGATGCTTATTTAGGATCCATCAGGGAGACCCCGGGGGGAGGCCAGGTGAATCTTTCTGCCCACCTGCCTTTTTGGACTGCACTGCCCCTCAGTGGCCCCTCACCCTGGCCAGCAGCAGTAGGTTTTACTTTCCAGCTTTCTCCTACCCTCCCAAACCAGCCTCCCCATACTTTCAGCACCAGCAGCAGCTGGCGCTGTCCCCATCGCAGAGGTCTCAGATCTTCAAAAAAGCCCAGTGGTACCCTCTCCTCAAAAGGCTGGGTCCCTGCTCTGTGAGACCCCTCTCCAAGCTTCAGAGTTCTAAATGCCCACCTTTTACTTTCCTCTATACTCAGCCCAAACTGTGTATGTACCTGATTCTCGCAGTTATTAGCTTTGTGCTAATCCGCTGCTCCCTTCCCACCCTCCCCTCATCCTGCCTGAACAATTCCTATATTAAATCACCTCTGTTACAATAACTCGTAGGGTCTGGTCTTCTGACCAGACACTGGCACAGAATTAATGGTTAAAGCGCAGTAAGGAGGCTAATGCAATAATTCAGGAACACAAGGCAGTAAGCCACTGAACCCAGTGGATGAGAATAAGAATGAAAATACATTAACAATAGTAGCAGCGAATGCTTATGGAGCAGTGGCCCACATGCTTTGTATGAAACATGAAATTTAATCATTGCAGCATTTCTGTGAGGTAGGTAGCAACAATGGGTTTATTTCTCCGTAAGGAAACTGAAACAGAGAAGTAATTTGCACAGATCACAGAGTAAATGGTGAAATAGAGATGCAGACGGGCTCCTATCTAAGCACAGAGTCAGTAGCTTAAGCACCTGGTACATACTCTTATCCAGTCTTCCAACAATTCACCAGAACAGCAAGCCATCTACAAAAAGTAATGCAACAAAGCTGAAAAATGGTACGAGGAAAAGAAATTCATGTTGATGAGAGGGACGCAGAAAGCCTCCATGGATAAGCTAGGACATAAAGAGTTAACATACTCTAGGTACTTGAATTCTCAGTTGTAAATTGTCTTCACTTTCTCATTTGTATTTTGAATGATTTCCCTTTGATTTAAAAGGGAAATAAACTAAAAAGTGTAAACAACAGATATAATCTATTATACGTTTATATTTAACAATTGCCTGAATTCTTGCAACTAAAAACCTAGTGGAACAAAATAAGTATGATGAAAGAGACTTTCTTTCTCACTGAATCATTTTTTTCCTTAGGGCTATATTAATATGTTATTAATGAAAAGAAAATTAAAGTTCTCCAAAATTATGTGGAGTACCTCAAAGTATATCTCAACTTCATAAAAGATAGACAAATATAAATAATATTTCTGTCTCTGGTGGTTTATATTCACAGATCGCTACCTATTTAAATAAAAGTTAAGTAAACCTAGAGATCAGAAGCTCAAAATTAAACAGGAACCAGAGGAAAAGGTCAGAGGCATGTACTGAAGCACCAGTCTACGAAAAAGAATTTCACAAGTTGTACAACACTGCCCAGCTTTTAACCACCATTTGCAGAAACACGGGAAAGACGGTGGGGAAAACAGCGTGGTTAGCAGCAATGCTCCGGAGTGGATCACCGTGGGGTCATATTCTGCTCTCGCCATATGTTAAGTAAACTGGGCAAGTTACTTAATCACTGCAGGCCCAGCTTCTTTTTTCCACCAAATGAGGATAATAATTCATCCACAAAATGAAAAGCTGGGTGCAGTATCTGGAACAAAGTAAGCACTCAGTAAATGTTAACTCTCATTTTACATGAAAAACATGGTATAAAATTATTGTGTGTGTGCATATATGTATATACACATATATACCGGCATACATATCAGTTGTGCATTATATTAATAAGACAAAAATTTTCATTAAGAACAATGAGTATGAATATATCATCATTATTAGCAACCATGACATTCCAACAGGAACTGCAAGTTTGTTGCTGTTTGCCTGTCTCACAGATGGATACTCAGGATCAAGGAGAAGCTTCTGAAATGTGAAAGGCATCGGAGGGGGCTGAAGGCAGAAGAGCCCCGCACTGGGAGCTGGCAGACTCCATGACCCCAGCAAGTCCCTGCGACCTTTCCAAATTGGAGTTTCTTCATCCAGCAAATGAAGACACTATCAACTTCCATAGAGGACTTCACAAGGATTCAATAAAACATCATCACATTTGGCAATGTTTATGAATGAACTTTGCAAAATACTCTGTAAGCTTCTTTCACAGTTTCTGCTAATATTGTCTTCAATGGCATTGGTTGTTCACGGATCCTGTCTCTCCGGGGAAGAAAGATGTGGCAGATCCTCCTTTACTAGACATTATAGGTAGAGAGCAAAGCATAAACGTCTTTTCTGGGCTGTTGCATTCACAAATTGGAAATGTACTTTCAAGTGAGGAAAGCCTATTAGCAAGTATCAGGAGGGGAAAAAGGCTTTTAGAACTGACATGTCAATTTACTCTGCCTCAGTGCCAACATTCACATCACGTCGATGAGAACCTCCGACTGTACAGGGGAACACCCAAAAGCGCACTGGGTAAAACCTGGCACTCTACGGGGTTGCGGGAGCGAGTGGAATGTGCACTGCAATTTCAGACAGGTAATGTGCTAGCCCGGATCTGGCTCTTGGACTCTGAGAATGTGCAACTTGTCCTTATCTCCTGACTGAAGTTTTTTTTAAATGCTCCAAATGCCAGTGAACTATAAAAATTGGATACAAGTGGCATATTCTCTCTCTAGTACCCCCAGTCAGTGCAGCACAGAGGAACAATTTGGTTTCACCTAGGTTCTCTCACAGTAGCCTTATTAGTCACTAAACCATCCTTGCTGTAGTATTGTCATCAGCAAAATAAGGGTCATGATGTCCACTTTCCAGAACTGTTGAGAGAATTAGTTAGCATAAGGTACATGGAATGTTCAGCACCTACTGCCTCCGCTCAGGATGGCCTCTGAGAAGCAATGACCTGTGTCGCATCTGCATTTGTGAAGAGGTTTCAAATAGCCATGCAAGAAACTGAATGTATTCAACCTTGTGTTCTTCGGTGGTGCCTGAAAGATTATTCAGATTACTAAAGCCTTCTGTAGCAGGACCATGATATGAATTCCCAATATTCAGCTTCAGCAAGTCAAATTCTCTAAGAGGAAAACAATATTTTTATCCAGGAAAACATGAAACAACGTAAAACATTATACTTTGCAGAGTCAAAATAGTTAACCTTCACCTCACCCAAAAGCTGGGGCAGAGAAAAAACAAGTCAGTCTCATTTTGGTGTGTGAATGGATGCGGGGAAGCTGCTGAGAGCTGCCCAGGCTTCTGAGTGGGTGAAACACTCAGCATACAGAATATTCTGCTTGCGTTGTCTTCAAAGACAATGGGAAGGCTTGTACAAGGTGACTGTGTCTAAGAAGTTTTATTTTGAAAGTTTACTCTTACCACAGTGATGTAATGTACAGCAAACAGACTACAGTCAATAATATTGTATAACTTTAGACAGTGAAAGACAGTTACTAGAATTGTCACAGTGATCACTTTGTGAAGTATGGAGATATCAAATCACTATGCTGTGCACCTGAAACTAATATAATATCATATGTAAATCGTAATTTAATACAAAAATAAATAAACTGAAAGATAATGAAACAAATGAAGACTGCAGCTTTCATTCTGATAAAAATACATTTATTTCTTTACCCACCCACCCATAAAGGGGTCTTCTCAAGATTAGCCCTTGAACTAACTCATCTACTCACCGCCCCCAACAGCTCCTCAGAGCAGAGAGCCAACACAAAGAAAAGTTAACCAGCAGAAGTGTAAATAGATGGGGGCAGTTTGAGAGCGTTTCTGAAAATGGAAAAAGCAGTCTAGGAGGTTATCCAGTAAAATGTCTATTCTACTTCTAAAAGGAAATTCCTGGGCAGTGAGAGAAAGTCTTTAGCACGTTGAAAAACTCTACCGTTGGCAGAGTGAGGGTGGTAACCTGCCTGCTAGCTCTTGTCCTCAGAGAGGGGCTGCCAGTCCGGGCATGAGTGCCCCCCAGGGTGCAGGCTCTGCCCCATGCGTCCCTGTGCGGAGGGAGGCCTCAGTAAGACATGCTTCTAGCAAATGGGAGATGCCCAACCGCTGACTGATTGATCAAAGGTGCTGAATGCACAAATGACTGAGTCTTTTCAGGATCTGCTATGACAATCAAGAATTGCCATTGCTTCCTTGGGCCCCTGGGTTGAAGGACCGGCCCTCTATCACTTATAAGCAGTGTGCCTTAGGAAATGACAAACTTTCGGGCCCTCCATTTCATCATCTGTAAGATGTTTCAGGTGTCTGTGGGTCTTATCACAAAGTCCAATCCCTGGTATATGAGTGAAATAGATTTCACATCATAATTTGTTATTCAGCTTCATTGTTCCGCCAGTCATTAACACATGCAGGAGCGGACAAAAGCAGGTTTACACTTGTGAGTATGCAAAGCACAAGAATGTATTCTTATTCTCATTTGTTAATGATTGTGTTATTTTCCCTACAAACCACTGTAAACCTACTTTTGCTGTTCCCTGTACCTTCCTTGCAGATATTTCCATTCCGGACCACGTTTTCAACAACTCGATTGTTAAATATTACATCACTTTATGATATTTATTATGTAAAGGTTTCCTATTGCTCTGGATTCAACTTTTTAAACTTAATTTTTATGTATTTGCATTGATTTATCATTATTGGTATATTTCTTCTAACACTTTTCCTCCAAAGAAAATTCTGATTTAAGCCCCTGAAATACGATCACCATTAGGATGTTTTAAGGTATATTTGGATTTTGTTTTTATTTTAAAACTGACAATTTGTGGTACCTTGAATAAAAATTAAATTACTGATAATATGTTTTATTTGGTGTTTCCATTAGGAAAATGCAAAAAAAAAAAAAAAAAAGAAAAGAAAATGTTAAATTTAAAATGACAATCTGATCCACAAAGTAAAGATGTATTTATACATTCAGTATTTCTATTAAAAAGCAAATGAGATCTGTCATGCCCAGTAAGCTGAGAATTATAACATAAATTTTCAGAGACGTCTTCTAGGCCAGCAGTGATCTCTAATCACTAAGTTGAGGAAGTGACAGAGGCTGATCATACACCTGAGGCATTTCCAGCAAACATACACCTGAGGCATTTCTCACAAATAAAGCATGGTTTTTAGCAATACCTCTTATGGCCTACACAGGAGGGCCACCTGACAGTGAAGAGGCCTGTGTGACCCCCACCCCCCACATGGTGACTCATCTATAGGCCACTGATAGCTGCAGATCCAGACTGTGGTAAATATTTAACTCTCCCAAAATCTTGAAACAGAAATACAATGGTGGTGTCATGCAGAACATACTTTGTTATTTATCTTTGAAGTAATTTAGAGGGAATATTGCAAAGTAGACAGACTTGGGAAGTACTTGACAGAGTAGGATAGCAGAGAAAATACCTTTCAAAAATTCTAATATTGGACATAAAATTATATTTTGTTAATATCTTACCTTCCTATTCATTATAGAATAGGTCTCTTTTGGTTTGACTCCCCCATACTTGCAAACATCCCAATCCTCACCAGGTTTCAAGACCTAGTTTAAATGGCATCTAATCTCTGAGGCCAACTTGATTCCCTTACCCCCTTGTGGAATTAATCTCTCTACCCAGTGAGCAAGCATCGGATATGTAAACTTGAGTGAAATACTTAACCCTTCTAGGTTTCGGTGCCCCTGTTTTAAAAATGTGGCTAGTAATAGTACCCACTTTACAGATTTATTATGGGGATTAAATGAGATCATATTCATGGAAGCTGCTAAACTATCAGTGGCTACTTTGAAGAAAGCCCATCCATCGTGAGTGCTATATTAGTGTTTGTTAAATAAATAAAAGAAATTCATCTCTAATATCACTCATCACCTGTCTTCTATTCTTTCTTCTGTCCTGGATGCTTTTCCCAGATAGGGACAGTGTCTTTAAATTGCCATATTTAACCAATTCTACCTGTTTTTTAGTAGCAGGTATAAATGTTTGTTGGGTTAAGA
This sequence comes from Anoura caudifer, assembly GCA_004027475.1. Taxonomy (NCBI): domain Eukaryota; kingdom Metazoa; phylum Chordata; class Mammalia; order Chiroptera; family Phyllostomidae; genus Anoura; species Anoura caudifer. Next base: position 29,209 of record PVKU01005006.1, read on the forward strand.
AATGGTCTCTGGGTTATTAGAGGGGATAACCCAGAGATCACTGGGGACTAATGGGGACTAATAATCAACAAAGACTGGCTTAAAATAACCCATAGGGAGATTTTTCTCCCTAAATATTATTTTCTTTATATTTTTCTAGACTATTAATTCTTAGATCTCAAGTATCCCATCAGTGCTTGATACACACAGTGGGCATGTAATTAACATGTGCCAAGTGAATAAAAATGAGTAAAAAGCCCTTTTTCTAAGAGTATTAAAATGTCTTTAATATTTTACTTGAAATAATGCCCAGATCCTACATTATGATATTCAATACAGGTATATATCAAGCAGATTTTATCTAACATTTTAAAAAATGTTTTAAATATCTTTAGAAGACTGGCATGTGTTTACTTACAGGCCCTACTTTATTTAATTTACCGGTTAGTTAACAAATGTCAGATACACTGGCACTAGGGTTTAGCACTATGCTAATGGCAGAATGTATTTCAAAGGAGGCATAGGACATATCCTCAAGGAATTAACAGACTAGATGGATTAATGACACAGCTAACACTGTGCTTTCAGACTGTATGATTAACACTGTGAGCGATATAGCTTGTGAATGATCACAGTGCTGAGAACAGGACTAATAGGGAGGCATGTCTCAGAAGAGGCTAGTAGATAGGAAGGATTCGTACAGAAGGCACATGGGAGCAGAAAGCAGGAGACTGATTCATCTTTCTGTATCACCTCTCATGGTGCCTTGTATAAAGTCATCACACTGTACTGAATTTAATTCCTGTGACTGGAAAAACTAGTGTCCAGAGAGTCAAACCTGCAATGCTCGATGACTAGGATGGGGGAATGGGAGATGGCTCGGGAGACACAAATAGTTAGGACAGGGCTTCTTAGGGGAAAGTGACCCCCAGCTAATGATCCTCTAGGTCTCGTGTCTTCAGAGTGTAGCCAACTTGCCTTGCGTTGGCTGACATCCTTTAGCTGCCCCCCTGACCGCCCTGTGACCTGTTGCCAATCCTCTGGTCATTTTCAGTTAGGTTAGTATAACTTTCTGCTGCTCCATTTGACTTAAATACTAGTTTCCAAATAAAATATAAACTAATTTGCTGCATATTTTGAAGTGGCTCACTCAAGGCTTTAAGTTTCAAGGCTGATTTTCCTTAGAGGGTTTGTGTATTTCTCTCCCCTACCCCTCATTCAAAATGATTAGGTAAGTTATATTAAACTGTTCCAAAAGAAGGCATCTTTCTTTTAGATGTTTTCCCTCTAAACTCCCACACATTTTATTACTATTTCATCTCTCCTGGGCCTAGCCAGAAACTTGGCCTCCTTTGACTCCCAAACATACCAAGTTATTAAAAATACCCTTCAGCCAAAATTAAGGAAAGGTCAGTGAAATGAACTCAACATAGGGCTCAAGCAGAGTACAGTGATTTCTTTGACTTCAAGAAGGAAATGAGAGGTAGTGCTTTCAGATTGCCAGTTTCTGTCACTAATCTGTTGCTGGACTCTGTCACACATGCATGTTTTTTCTTGTCAGATTTCCTTCAATCTCTCCATTTGACTGTCACCAAAACATGAGGGTTAGCTGAAATAACAAGAGCTTATCTCATTTAAAAAAAAGTCAACATTCCACAGAAAGATATGGCACCTTCAGTTGGTATTAAGAGGAAAGTAAAATTAGAACCTTAGCACTCCAAGTTTAATATAGTAAAAGACAAGCAGACACACTATTTTCAGGCTGCTGCTAATTGAGTCTTATTTGGACCGGAACCCTCTGAAAGGAATCAGCGCATCAGGAATGGGTACACTAACAGGGAGGAGACAGCTGCTGGTCTAAACACAGTGAGAGCAGGCCTCCTGCTTGCCTCCCAGATAACACAGAGGTCCGGTGTCAAATTAACCATCGAACAAAAGGAACATTATTTTGGAGGAAAAAAAAAGTACCTTTCCTGTGGTCCACAGAAACAGTTATGGCATCTCTCACCCCTGGGGGCACCTGTGCTTAAGTGCGGTTTTTAAATCCAGCTTTCTAAGCTTGCATCTGTTGCAAAAGTGAACCATATTCAAGAGTAAAGCAAAATTCATCAGCAAGGCTATACTTTTGCTAAGGAAAACAAGAAAGGCACATGACATTAAAATGGAAACTCAGAAACTTGGCAAGAGTTTCTTTATCGAGAGAGTGAGTGAGCAAATCATTAAATATAGTAACCTATTAACATTCATGAGGAGATATGTCCCAAAACTTTCATAGATCCCGAATTTATGGTGTCGCTGTGATATACAATCACCCCCACAAGAGCAGCCATGAATAACTCACACGGATTACAGTGTATGACTCAGGAATGGAAGAGAAGGAAAGGTGCGCTGACACACAGCTGCTCTGGTTGGGCGCTGCAGTCAGCCTCACTCACCCGGACACAATCCAGATTTAAGTCTCAGCAAGATGGTAACTTGCCACAGCCACTGTCCTTGATGGTCATCTTCAAATAGATAAGATGGTGACCTTAAATTCATGAAGACAAGATTGTACTCTATTCCTAGGAAGGTAATCTAGTCAACCGTAGTGCAGTTTCACTGAACTTTTGAGAAAAAGTCATTTCCCTAAAAACTTAAAACCCTATATAGCCCCTTGCCATACCCAGATGGAAGGAGTGGGTGGTGGAAATGTTAGGTTGAGCAGAATGATAGTACCTAAAGAGGAATGAATACTACCAGGAAATGTATGACTCATGGTATTCTCATTTTCTTGAAGTTCTTTTGTACATCTGCATCAAGGTTTTCCACAAAATTCATTCTTGACTTTAATCATAACTTCATATAAGAGTCCTTTACTGAGTTCCTATTATTGAAGAGTACTAATATCCCATGATTCAGGTGGTACGAAATAAGCATACAATGCCCTTGGAGATGCCAGAAACACCCATGTGCACAAAGAACAACACACATTAAAAAAAAAAAAAAGAACCCACAAACTTTAGGACCGAGCTAGGGCTACAGACGTACGCTGCAGAGTAACTGTGAGATGTTTACACGTTTTCGGCTTTGAAGAGTGGGCAATGCCCAATTCCCATGCAATAAGCAATGAATCCAGCAAAGGCATAAACACATGTATGTGAATAGAAGAGGCTTTATGGGGCCATTGAGGAGACCATCTTCTTGGAGCAAAGGGCTGATTTAAAGGCAAGCGTGAAAGTCATAAATGAAGTCATCAGCCTATTGCTTTAATTATTACACTTTAAGCAAAAAACCTTGCATTCCACCCCACTGAAATACCAAGAAAACGCTCATAAAAGAACAACATTAACAAATTTACGTTCATAAAGGTGTCAGCTTACAGGTCACAGCAGTCAGGTGCCCCACCAGGAGCTGTGTGCCCGCCACACACCAGGCATTGCCCTCGTGTAGACACGCCCTGTCACTCCCTGTGTTGTTTGATGGCCTCCTTTCTCCCCGTCACACAAACTGCAGATTCTAAGGTTCTCAAGTAACTCTTTTACTTTCTGTGTAACACATGAACTACTTCAGTTTGGCGATGTGTAACTCTACCTCTACTTTCTCATCTATGCAGTGTTTCCGTCTCAGATCAGAACCACATTATTTCACATTTGGATTCCTGCACTATCCTCCAGACTCCAGGCTCACTATGCTCGGATAAAACGCATCCTTCCCCTCCCTCCACAGAAGGAGAGTGGTAGGTGGAGAGGTGGGGTGTAGGGTAGCCCTGATAGTAATAGCTAATATCCATTGATATGTAATGAATCTACTAGGTTGAGTGCTTACTACATAAAGCTTTTTTATTTAATTCTATCCATGACACTCTTGAAAAAGAGGAAACTATGATATGGAGAGACTGAACATTTTCCCACCGGGTTCATGTAATTAATAATTAGTAGAGTTAGAATTTTAAATTAGGTCTAGTGCAAAACCTAAATGTTTTAGTAATCATGAATCTAGTCACAATACTTAATGCAGTTCCTCCTTCTATAAAACAAGGCACATATTTTGAAGTACTAGCATCGGAATTCTGGGATCAGACAGTATGTGTTCAAATTTCAACTCTATTTACCAGCTATGTGGCTTTGGGTATGATAATAAAAATCTTTAAGCCTCAATTTACTATTTATAAAATAGAATAACATCACTTTCCCTACACAACATTGTTGTAAAGATAAAAGAAGATGATGCATATAAAATGTTTATACAGAGCCTGACACATAGTCAGTGTTTAATAACAATTGATAAAGGAATGAACAGACAGACTAATAAAAGTATGAATGGATTTCTTTTAACAGTGGTACGTCAAATAACATATCACTCACAATAGGGATATCTACTTTATCCCTAATTATTAGGTTTAAAAACTGCTTCCTTTTTTCAGAGAAAGCCATTAAAAGTGCCTTTTACTAAAGAGAAAATAATGAGATGCATATATATTTTCATAATTATTGTCACCATTACCAACTACAACAATTATCAACATCAGTTAAAACTTATAAACCTGCAAGGACATTACTTTCCCCAAATGCCTACCCCTTTTCCCTGAAAAATGAATGTGTAAAATATGGGGGCTAAAGAAAAGACATACGACAAAGGTGTTGCTCTCAGACCAACATGACAACATAGGCATGTTTGTAGTTTGATTGCTATGTAACCAGAGTACGTAACTTTCATCAACGAGCGACCTGCCCTTCCTGTTGTCCCAGGTGTAAGAATGCATGTGGGTCACCTAGACATTACCTGCTTTACCTCCTTTCTCTCCATCCCTCACCAAACTCCCAGTATAAATATTTGCAAGTTCACACTCTTCTTTTATAAGACCTTGTCAGAGTTTTCTGTCAATACTAGTTTAAGGGCAGCAGAAAGTCCATAATATGAAAATTCTGTGTTTTATAGGTCTTAGTCCTGTGGCATGCAGGTAAGGAGGGTCAAGGCAGACAAATCAGTAGCAAAGACCTGATAGCAGACTGTGTTTTGGCAGTTAGAGAAAGCAGTGTTCTTATTACACCCCGGACAGTGAAGCTTCTCTAAGACTCCACTGTTCAAACGCACACCTGCAAGTTCACCTTCCAGAAGTAGTATATTCTCTAACTTCAGAGAACAAATTGATTTCCAGACCTTTAATTTCCCCAAATGCCTATCTTCCCAATGTGCTCTTGTTCTCCCTATTAAAAATCTGCTAATTGCACAGCTTGCAGGGCAGAAGAAAAGGATTCACTGAATCCTAAAATAATGCTGTTGCCAGGGGAGGCAAACTGTTGCTTTTCTCTGCTTTTGGCCTTGATGGCTTGTATTTTTGAAGTGTCCAGTAGAATCCAATGTTGTGAACACTTGGTAGCTCAGAGGAACACCTTTCTTAAAAGGATTGGGCTAACCCCTTCACTGATAACTTTTTAATATTTAATCCAAGTAATCCAAAATTAAAAAAAGAAGACACAAGGGCGATGTTAAAAGGGAAAAGGTCTAAGGAAAATATGAAAAATCAGAGATGGCAATGTGACTGGATGTCTAAGTAAGAACTAACAGCAAACATGTAACCAACTAAGACACTCTGAAGGCAGGGATCAGCATCAACTTGATCAGAGTTGTACCCTAGTATTTAGCACCGTGCTGAAGACATAATATAGTCACAGAGGACTGAAAACGCACAGTAGAAAATCAAGTACACTGCAGTATAGTTAACAAAAGCTCTATGTATTTACAAACATTGATAGATATAAGGTACATAAATACATACACATGCCTAGGAGGGGAAAAATTTCCATATGTGTTTGCATATCTATAGACAAGATCAGGTTGAAGGAACCAATATGTTTTAAAAATAGCATTTTGAGTGAGTGGCTAATGCAGAGAAACCAAATCCTGTCCTACTTAGACTATTGAGTCTTATTTTTAAAATAAACATGACTTAAAATTGAACAGGATTCAAAGGTATATGGCACTCTTAATCCCTCAAAATTGCACTGAGGTGAAAAGTTCTGATAAAGAAATTACCATGTAAAAAATATGTCCTTTCTTTGTTTATTTAAATAGCAAGCCTATCTCATTTATCCAAAAAAAACCCGAGTGAGCCTCACCTATTCTGTGAGCTGCAATGAAGCAGAAAGGAAGAAAGAAGATGTATGAGCAAGAGAAGTTTGGTATTATTCAGAGTGGGACCGTGGACTATGCTTCCCCTAATCCATGGCAGATGTTCATGGTCACGCTCAGAGTAAAGCCAGCTAGAATTTAGGACTGTTACCACAAGCGTAATATATAAACAACTTAAGGGTCAGAGTAATTAAGAAGTTCTAGGAGCAGTGCTTGCTGGGGTTTTGGATTATGTTCGTGCCTCAGTTTTTCACAACACAGAAGATAATTTGAAACAGAATTGAGTAACTATCACATCGTTGCTTTGTCTTTTTCAGGCTTCCTCCCAAAAAGGAGATTGACTTTAACAACCTCAACCAAAGACTTCACACAAGCGTTTGGGCTTTAAAACTCAGAAATATTCAAACAATGTTAAATGACCAATTTAAAAACATTTAAAGGCAATCAAAAAATGTTCCAAAGTCCTCGGTAATCAGGGTAGTACAGGGCAGGGCAAAGAGTAGGACTGAAATTAGCTTCTATGTTGGAATCCAAACACATCCGAACATTTCTAAAGTACTCATGCTATGAGCCATCAAAAATCTATTTGCGTAAATATTTTGATGGCCATCTGTTTTAGCTGTTAACATCTATTCATCCTTTTTAAAAGAATACTTTTTGTTAAAGGAATCCTCCACTGCTGCTTCTCAAGTTTTGTGGTTTCGGTGGGTCCATTTCAAAGGCTTCAGCCAATCAGAGAAGAGTTCCCACGGGTTATAGTGAGTGGTTCAGATATGGGTATGTGGTCAAATTTGGGCAACAAGAATCAGACCTGAAATTTGGTTTGGCTTTGGAGAGAAAAGCTTTTCTTTTCTTTTTTAAAATGGGATTTAAATGGTAGACTATGGCAATATCTACAATTACTATTATCTTGCTACCATGAGAAAACAAATAAGAGGAGGAAAGCCAAGTAGTACCCAGGGACAAAGAGAAAACACTTCCCCTTCATAATTTTCTGGTCATCTAGACTAAATCATGTCTGAAGCTTACTTATCCTTGAACTTTACAGATAGGAAAATCAATATATCACTGTTGGCTTGTCAACTAATCTTCAAAAGAGTCCTAACCGATGAAAGAACCCCTTCCAAAGGAGTCAAGGACATTAAGATTCAATTAAAGTTATTTCAGTTTTCTAAAGAGAGTAGCCATTTTGAGGACTATTTTTCATATTTGTCTCCTGGGTCCCATGAATAAATCTATAAGAAAAACCAGAAAAGGCTCACTTCACTAAAGATGATATATTTATTATATATATATTTCAGAGAGAGACAAGTACCATATGATTTCACTCCTATGTGGAATCTAATGAACAAACCGAAATAACAAGGAAAATGAGGACAGACTCATAGAGGGAGAGCAGGATGACAGCTGTGAGGATGGGAGATTGGGGGGTGGAGGAATTGTGTAAAAAGGAAAAAGGGCTCATGGACGCGGACAACAGTGTGGTGATGGGGGGGGATACAAGGGGCTAAATGGTAATGGAAAAAAGTACAGTAAAGATTAAATCAAAAAGACTATTGACTATTAAAAGCAAAAATAATAACCATTTGTGGTATAGCTTACAGCACACATTGAACAAAATTATATAAAACAAGAGTATAAAAAGTATGTAGAAGGATATGGAATTACACACTTTCAAGGTTTTACATTATTCATGATTAACATAACATTTGAAAGTAGATTATGAGAAGTTAGAGATACACGTAATTTCTGGAAGAATCACAAAGAGCTAAACCTAAAAACTGGACACAACCCAAATGAACATCGAAAGGAAAATGGATACACAGATGGTATATTCATAAAATGAAAAACTACTCAGCAATAAAAAAATAACTACTCATACACACACACAACTACATAGATGAATCTAAAAAAACATTTTGATGTATGTAAAAAGTCAGGCAAAAAAAGAATTTATTCTATATGCATGCATCTAATCCCTCTACATAAAATTCTAGAGTAGACAAATCTAATATGTGGCTATTGATACTGGAAAGCCTTGGCAGGGGAGACTGACTCTACAAGAGGACAAGGAAACTTAGCGGGGTGGTGGAGACACTGCACATCTTGTTTTGGGTGGTGAGGGCATAGGGAAAAAAAATTATCAAAACCCATTCATCTGAACACTTTTAAGATCCCAGTATTTCATTGAATATAAATTTTATCTCAATAAAAATATTTTTAAGTCTGTATAAGATGTTAGGGGTCCAAGGGAGTGTTATTTTGAGAATAATGCAAGAGGATGGGATGGAATGACACAACGCAGCCTTGATACATGGAGGACTTCAGTACAGGCGTCTTCCTCGGTACTCCAGGGCTGAGAGAAGGAACAACAGCACCTATTATCCTGCAGCCTGAACAGTACAGGAAGGCAGGGCAGAGGTTGGGGACAGTGGGAGGTATCCTCTTGGTAGCATCCACATCAACACCCCATGAACGAGCCCCTGCAGCAGGACCAACAATAATGCCAACCACACTGAGTGCTGGCACAGACCAGTGGCTTTGGCACCAAGCACAGTTTCAGGACAATGGATGGCTGTGCCAGTATCAGAGATAGGGGAGGCTCCATACTGAGCTTTTACAGTAAGGGTTTATCTCATTATCTGGTTGTAAATGAGAGAATTTAGAGACTTGCTCCAAGGCACTTTTGAGACACCCTATGACCTTCCAGATATGAGTCAGGGAGACTCGGAAGGGGATAGAGAATGCCGCAGTAGTTGGCGGAGATGAGAGCTACAGACATGTCATTCATACACTGTTCAAATGACCCACATTCACTCCCAGGTTGGGATGGCGTAAAGACACACAGGTGATTCACCCCTAAAATAGGGGGGGATTTGTTTGACTCAGATAACTTTCTTCCCTTTACTCAGGAAGACACAGAGCTCTAATTCTACTTCATCCTGAACTGTACAAATATTTAAAAGAATTAGAGATTTCAGCGCTGAATGGACCTCTATATATTGTGATGTAAGAGATCAGTCCACATAAAAATCTTAAAGTGGCTTTCTCTGTCACTGCTACAGTACTTTTCAAACTTCAGAATGCACAGATTCACCAGGACGGCTTGTGAAACACACATTTTAGGCCCCAATGCCACTGTTTTTGCCTCAGGAGGTTTCAAGTGGGGCCTAGGAATTTCCATTTCTAACAAGTTCACAGGGATTGTTCATACTGCTGCTCCAGTGAGTACATTCTGAGAACAGCTCTATATTCCCAGCTTGAGGTTGGGGATCAGAAATGAGGAAGCAAACATTTTTTGAGCAATGAAAATAAGGATAAAAGACTAATTTATTAGGTTCTTGCTATGTTCCAGGCACACTATTATGTATTTAATATCCCTTAATTTCAACACTAACCATGCATGAATTATATATTTCCCTCCAGTGTACAGATGAGAAAACTGTGAATCTCAAACATTCAATAACTTGTACAAAGTCATGCAACTAGTAAACAACCAGGTTCAAAATAAATGTTCTACCTTGTTCCAAAGTTCACATCCTTTCCATTATTTCACAAAGGAGAGAAATTATTCAATAGTGCTTTACAGCAAGGATTAGTAGCCAAGAAATTCTAGAAAAGAAAAGGTTGCTTTTCCAAAAGTTTTTAAACCCCATAAAAATCAAAACAGATCTTTTAGAAGAGAAAGAACAGTAAATCTAGATAAAACAATTTAAAAGATGGGGGAAGTTAAAAGGCATCTTGTTTACTAAAAAAGCTGCTTTCTCTAGTACTTACTCCCAGGAGAATTATTTTTTTAAAAACTTGAATTTTTCAACTCCTCCCTATAAATCTACATCCCTTTGGCCAGCAAAAGTGCCAAGACGACACAATAACAGTAGCTGGGCAATGCTGAGATTGAAAAGGAGGTCATTTATCAACCTTCAGTCTGAGAGGAAATAGTTAGGTCTCTGCCCTGTGTGGCTTTCAAAGACAATAGTGACCACCTGTGTTGATCACTTTTTTTCTTTTTAATCGCATGGCTTCTAAAGCTGAGCTGCAGCACTGTAGAATCACATCACCTGGGTAAAACATCAACAAACCGGTATCCACATTTTCCCAAAGTAGACAAGCAAACTCTGCCTGTTTGTCTATTTCAAATTATCTGCCTATTATCTATTTCAAATTACTTGAAAACAGGAAATTATCAGAAAGATAACCAAAAATTAGAGTGGTTTTAAAAGGTGTCTAATTCAAAGACTTAACCAGAAAAGGAATGCCATACAAAAAAAAAGCAGGAACATCGCATAAATCCTAAGGTGAACGAGATGGCCACAACTTCACTTTAAAGATGCAGGGAGAACGGTGTAGTCTCACAGTTAAAGGCTTTTTACAATCATCTGGGCCTGTGTTTGCCAAATATGTTCTGAAGACAACCCTGAGCTGTGTTCATTATCATTGCCTTGGAGTATCTGGTAAATATATAAATATTTATGAAATCTACCACAAGAGATTAGGATTCAGAAAGTTTTAGGTGGATCCATGGAAGTGTGCATTTTCCAAGTATACTAGGTGATTTTCATGTTCGCAGGGTTAAAAATAATAGATCTATTGCATTCTCCTAATTTGGACAAAGAGCTGCTCCTTAAGAGTATTAAAAGTGTTCCCTGGTTGGTGTGACTCAGTGGACTGAGCATTGGCCTGCGAACCAATAAATCTCCAGTTCGATTCCCAGTCAGGGCACATGCCTAGGTTGCATGCCAGGTCCCCCAGTTGGCGACATGCAAGAGGGAACTGAATCTCTCACACATCTATTCTCCTCTCTTTCTTCTCCCTTCCCCTCCCTCTAAAACTGAATAAGTAAAATAAAAAATCTTAAAAAAAATAAAAGTGCATTAAAGGAAAGAGAAGTGGTCACTCAATTCCTGACATAGACATATGGAAATTATTGCATTTAAAGGGTCAAGTTCATTGATGCATCTGCAACAGGTCACAGGGACTATGACCACTCAAGATCCATTGGGAAACATTAGCAGTGACTGTTTGAAACGGCAAGTAACAATGCTAATAGAAGCGGTGGCAATAGCAGAACAAAAGCACTGCCCTCAGGGGTTGATGGCACCCAGTGACTTTCATGGCACCTGCCAGTGATGCCCAGTGACAGGAGTGATACTTAGCAGAGAATCAGAGATGATCAGCAAGCTTGGTGGATGCCAGGAGGAGAAGCATAGCTGTGGGGAAGCTGTCTGGACTTGCTCATGAACACTTTAAGAGGCATTCCCTGGGTAGCTTTGAATTGGGCAAGTATACTACATCTTTCTATTTTTTTAAAGTTAGTTGTTCAGTGAAAATTTCTCTTTTTGCTCACACTCATGATACTTTTGATAATCATTTTTCTACCCTTTCAATTCAAAATAATCAGATTTTTAGTATTGTTAAAGATGTGAATTTACTGTGTGCAAAAATATTTTATTAATCAATGGATCGATCATTTTACACATCATACATAATCACACCTGTGTTATAAGAATACAGAAATACCCCACAAATCAGTGCTTAATTAAAAAACCTACTTTTAAACAAAACTAGACATTTTTAAGCCATACAAGCATACAAAATTGACAGAATAACTGTGCATACATTTAGCTCTCATTCTTTCTACCAGTAAGTACAAACACTAAGCAGTACTATTATCTGTAAACATCTTTCAAGCATATGAAACTCATCATTATTCTAATGTATGGTGGTATGTTAAGATGCAGAAGCAGTTAAATAATTTTTGGTCAAATATTCTCACAAGAGACAAGACAATAACAGAATTTCATTTCACACTCACTTGGAATCTGCTTGAACTAACAATAATCAACAAGTTTGAATGATGAAAAATTTGATGACCACGGACTCATGGAGCTACTGAAGAATCAGTCCTTTTAAAACTTCACTAAACTAATCTGTTCTTTACACCCACTCTAATGTAGCAGAATTAGAAGAAATTAATACCAATCATTAACCTAAATGCATAAAATCAGGCTGTGGTGGTTTCTTGACCTGTTACTGCAGCACCTAATCTTTGAGAACACACTGTTCTTCAATACAGTTATTCCCTCTTTCGCTGTGTGATAATGAAAATTTAAAATCTACACACAAAAAATAACATTTTATTATCACCCCCTCAAGAGCATACTTATCTACATATATGCAAGCCTAAGAAAGAATAAAAATATCTCCTCTAGCAGTTTAATTGGGGTGACACAGTGATTGAAATTTAAAAGAACAGATGAAGAATAACAAACCAACACATGCTATTTTTAATTATCTCTGGCTACAGAGTGCATGGGATCTGGAACTCTAGCTTATGGTATGCTACATATCTCTTATTAGTTAAAATTATTCAACTTTTAAGCTTAATATTATATATCATCTAGATTAATTCCTTCATGCTGTAGGAGTAAAAAAACATGTCTTACAAAGTGACATAATTTTCTTAAGTTCTTAACAATGATAAAAGCTGAATAAATGAAAAAATGTATAATAAAACCCCTTAGTTTAACAGAGGAGGGGCATGGTTTATATACATCTGTATATCAGCTTGGCCCAGACTTTTAAAATGTCCCACTTTGCTCCATTCAAACATTGGTTCAAGTAATTTTGCAGAAAGCCATTCACTGACCATCCTCTCTAAGGTAGAGCTATCCGGAGTGTTTCCTTTATAGATTTACCACTACTGAAATGACTGTTTACTCTTTGTTTGTTTGCTTCCTAACCTTAATCATCAAATTATAACTCTTCACTCTAGAATTAAAGCTCCATGCAAGCAGAATCTCCTCTGACTTGTCCATAAATCTGTCCCGAGCACCAGGTCCCAGCATGGTGGGAACTTTGGCTTAATCTTATCCAAACTTGGCCTTCTCTACAACGTCATGAAAAAACAATCCCAATGAGTGAGAGCCAAACAAAAGCATTCATGTAACTTTTAAGAAACAAAGTTTTTAAAGGGGCAAAGTATCAACTCTTCATTCACACCAGATTCTACTTATGACCAACTCATGCAGTGGGAAAGCAAACAAATTAAGAAGGAGGTGGGTGGCAAGGGAAACCCAGCGAGCGATCACCTGAAGAATCGATCCATGCCCTCTCATTTTTTGAAAGCATGTCATAGGTCTCTGCTTCCACGTCATCTTCTGAGACTGCTTTATTGTCAACTGCATCTAAAACAGCCATTGCCAGCACCACTCCCTGCTGCCAGGCCCAATCCCCATCTTCACTTTCTCAAAACTGATATTACTTCCTGAAATTGCATTATTTACTTATTTGTGTTCTTTTTTTTTTTCTTTTCTGACTTTTCCTAAAAACCTAAGCTCCATTGGTGCAACTTTGTTTGCACGCCACTGCATCCCAGAACCTAGAGCTGCACCAGGGTCACAGACGGAGCTCAGGGAAGGTTTGTTAAAGAATGACCGTGGGGAGTTGTGCTCTCAGGGCCCCTGTTCTCACTTCCAAACCCACCCTTCCCTATGGCACTTCACAGACTGTATCCATGTCATTCACCCTGACTAAAAGCATGATGCTTTGAGCTCTGGCTATATCTTACCGAACCGAACCATACTGTCTTAGCTCTGAGAAACCTACACATAAGCCAAAGAAGGAAATACAGTGAAAAGGAAAAAAACAGTAAAGACTAGTAAAAATCAGTTACAGAAAATCCTGATTAGTATATATGTAAGATTTTCCAAAGGAACAAAAGCAAAACAAAATAAAAGTTATGAAAAGGGAAAAAGTAGACAATGGAAAAGAAACAGGGATGATTCATAGTTGGACATGTAGTGAGGGGAAATCATATATAACTGTCCATGCTGCATTCATTTTCTCTGCCAACAAATACATATTTTTGTGAATTTTAAAAGATCCCTTAGAAAGACTCCTTGCTGGCCCCAGCAAACCCAGTCAGCTAAAAGCACCTTCTGCATTGAGCACCTTTTCTCAGGCCCTCTGACATAGCCCGTGGGTTGGAGCCCTTACCGCACTTCTGTTTCCTGAATGGTTCCCATCGGCTCAAACTCCAGGAGAGGAACATCAGTACTCTCCACCTCCGTGCATCACTCTGCTTCCCACATGCTGCCAGTGGTGACTTCCTCACCACACCAATCCCCGTGCTCCCCATTCTCTCTCATTGCGGGCATTACCACCTATAACCTCATCCCTCCCTTCCTTTCTCAGTTCCTCAGTTCTTGAAGCTTACTGGCCTCACTGCAGGGCAGAATCAAGCCATCTCATGCAATCCACACATTAAACTCTTTTGTCTGAAATGAAATACTCCATCTTCATGGATCATGTTGCCTCTGTCTATGGGTGATAAAATGTCTTCTTAGGGAAAAGGAGCCTCTCCAAAGGTCCTGATCAAAATGTGCAAATGAAAGGTCATGAGCATTGTGAGCTCTGAGAGTTTTTATTTCTTTTTGCAGTGCAAGTATCTGACTTAAGCTTTGATTGCAGAGGCATCACTTCAAAGAGGGCTATTTGGAACAACACATAGCCAGCCAAACAAGTATAAAGAGCAAGGGTACCTCTTCCCAACTGACAGCTCCTGAGTTTCAAGTATCTTAGTTATTTCAATAACTGACCATTTGGGCCACCTGTTTTTTTCTCTTCTTGGGCTTTAAATTTCCACTCTTAGGTTTTAAATTCACCAGTAAAACAACCCTAGCACCCTACCCTCAGTCCCAGTAAAAAGAACCCCAGGCCTGAGCACCTTCTTTCTCTACCCCAGGACCTCACGGTGTGGCCCCAGGTGTGCCATCTCATTTCCAGGTCCTGTAAGTAATACTCATTTGTCCAAAGTTTCCTGATGGCTATTGCTGCCGGACATCTCGCATTTACAACAAGAACCCCAAGTGTTGGTCCAGCGATAACATCGGTTATTGATAGCCTGATACTGGCATCAAACATCATAAATTAATGTTAATGGGAGCTGAACTTCATTTTTCATTATGAAAGAATAGAAACTGAAGAGAAAGTTGTGACTCTGAGAAGACATTCTACACAAATTATGCTGTAGCTTTTTGTGCTAAAAGACCAGAAATTTTCAGAATATATAGAAAGCACCATATTAAAAGGACACATCATTCCACTACAAGCCCGTTGTTCAGTGTAATGGAAACTTAGCAAAGGTTTAATAAAAGATTTTTTTTTAAAAACCCACAACACTGGAGCCCCACACAGAACACAATAAAAGACATTATTTTGTCCATCTCAGAGACCAAAAGGGTCTTTGTAAAATATCATCTTTCATTGGCGTGGTCATGTGGCATGAACTCTGTGGATAGAAGCATAATAAGCCTGCAGGTACTTCAGAAATTGTTGTGACAGAAATAAGTCACTGATTTGCATTTTTCACTTCCAAGTTGATAATGAGAACATCAGGCTTTAAAAAATGCAGAGTATTTTACTCAGACATTTTGTAGGAAGTGTCTCCAAACATGTCTCAGTGATAAAAATAATACAAAGCACTGATAATACATTAGAAAGAATTCTTTTAAAATACATTTGTAAAACACAACAAACCTATTTCAAAAATCTGCAAACCAGTGTTACAGGAGAGTCAAATATGACTTTCAGCCGCTGGCTATACCAAGTGCCAGATTTGGGTCCTTGAACTAGTTATTTAATCCCGCTAGCGCATAAAATGGGCCTAATAATGTCTTCACAAAGTTATTGTTGAGAGACTAACCCACCTAAGGCCTGGCATGCAATAAATATTAGTCACCTTTTCCTTTGTGAGTTATAAAAAATGTCATTTAGAATGGAAGGGAAGATAAAGCACTTCTCAGATAAGGTCAAGTTAAAGGAGTTCATCATCACCAGCCCTTATTATATGAAATGTTAAAGGGACTTATCTAAGAAAAAGAAGATAAAAAATATGAACAGTAAAAAGACAGCAAACTCATAGGTATTAACAACCAGACCTAAAACAAAAGCCAACTAAGCAAACATCTAGAACGGGAGCAGAAACACAGAAATGGAGATCACATGGAGGATTTGCAACAGGGGAGTGGGAGGAAGAGAGAGGGGGAAAAGGTACAGAGAATAAGTAGCATAGACGATGGGTAGAAAATAGACAGGGGGAGGGCAAGAATAGTGTGGGAAATGTAGGAGGTAAAGAACTTATGACACACGGACATGAGCTAAAGGGGGGCATGTGGAGGGGAGGGTGTGTGCAGGGTGGAGGGCAATGATGGGGGGAAGTGAGACACTGTAATAGCATAATCAATAAAATATAATTTTTAAAAAAGTGAAAAAATAAATAAATAAATAAATATTACCCTTTCTCACCCCTCCTGCCTCCCCCATTCCGTCCAGTGTTATTGTCTGGATTCCAGTTAAGACTACGTAATACCTCTCCATTCCCTTATCGCTAAAGTTCTTGAATTAAATTTATGATTACCAATTATGTTGATAAACTCAATGGCAACCAGAATGTTTCACCTTTTTTACACAAATATCATAGAAGTACATGACCAGGATTCTTTCCATTAAAAGACAAAGGTGTTTTTTTAAAAATCGGTTTTTGAAAAGTATTTCTTACTTTACAAAAATAATGTGAGTTTGTATACTTATCACTGGATTTTATTTGTTCTTGATTAAATGGGAGCAATTTGAAAAGTTCTCCTTGTTTCTTGCTATCTGGAATAGAAAATTTGTAAGTATTTTATGTCCAAACCCTTCATAATTTAGCATGGCAGTCAAATCTCTTTCTGCATGCCTCGGCTTTTTTATATCTTTATATACACGTCTAACAGACACAATTCTGTTTACAGAGGCACTACATTTCAAAAATGTTTCTAAATTGGTTGTTTAAAATTGAAAATTCATTTCCTTATTAAAATAATTGCATAAAATCAGTTCGATTTAGGTTCAGGGTTCAAATGTTTACCGAACACAGACTTCAGTTGACAGTCATAATGACATTAGGTTTGGGCCTAGCCCAACATCACATTTGGGTTGGGGTTTTAAGAGGAGGGTACAAAGGAGGCTAGTCAGAAAGTTGGTGAGTTATATCAACTATTTTTTTAAATGCTTAGACATAGGTACGATTTTAACATAGCTGGATTTTCCTTGGTATAATTTTATCTCTGCTTGTTTATACCATCCAGACCTTCCAAAGCATGTACTTAGGCCTAAAGTGACTTTGCCACCTTTCAGCTGAGGCACCCGCCACCTAGCACCACTCCCCTAAATGCTCAATGGTCTCAAACTCCCAGTCTCCAGTTTATCCCCTCACATGCTCACTGCCTCACTTCAACGGACAGCAAGTTAATTCATAAGCATGCAAAAATATAAAGGCCCAGTAGTTCTAGGACCCTTACAAAAGTTTTACTGCTTTCAAATGGTATGCATACCCATGAAAGTAATTATCTAGTTGTTAAAATTGTGGGGAATATGATAAAAGGGAAAGAATTTTTTTCTTCACAGGAAAAATTATTTGCATTAATAAGCCAAGTTTATCTCACAGCAGATGAGCCCTGCCTAGGAATCTGTCCCCTCCAAGGTTGTTTTGCTTCTTACAGGTCCTATGATTTCTCTGTTTCGTTACCTTTTAAAGCTCTGTGTTTCTGTTTGCTTGCTTATTAATAATAGCTCCTAAAGTGGAAATGGTGATGGTTTAAGCATTTGGAGCTCTTTGTTTGCTTTTTTTCAGGGAGCTGGGAGATGGAAAATGGGGACCCAGGTGGAAGAGACTGTAATATTATATTGGCCATTTGTAACTTAGGACTTTGCTCTTTTCTTTCCTAAGAGGGAAGAAGGTGTGTCTGTCCTTGTAATCCAGTCCAAGAGAAAATAAAGTGTTTGAAAGCTTAGTCATCAGAATTGGAACTAGGCAATTTATCTTTTTGTATTATTTGTAAAATAAGTGTACTTCACACACACGGAATCTAAACAGAAACAAATGAAACTTGTGCAACATGAAAGCTGTGTCCTTTGGGAAATGTTGACTAGAGGAATATAAACGAGTTTCTGAAAATGTGCAGTTTTAAATAAATTTTACTTTAAAAAATTCTGTATTATTTAAATGATCTCCAGCTGAACAAAGTATAAATTCAAATCGGCAGCATTTAAGGAGGCAGTTAATGTCATTTGTCTCTAGTTTGACCCATGCTTGCTCTTTCCTGTGGCTTCTGTCTTCTTTCCTTGATTCTGAAATGTTGGAGCTTTTTAAGGCTCAATAATCTGCCCAATTCTCATACCACAAACTCCCTAAGCACTTCTTACTATCCCTGTGGACTCAGTTCCCATGATATGCTAGCAATTCCCACGTAGATACAAATCTTTTTATTTCTTGAGTGTCAAACTCATGAGCTCTCTGGACTTGTCTCACAGAACCTTAGGCTCAACCAGGACAAAATCCTGTCTTCCTAGTTCAGCCACAGGCTTGTTTTAGTTTCTAATTTGCTGAATTTGACCACGGTCTGCCCCATGATCGAGGAGCTAGAAACCTAAGTATCATCCTCTCTATTTTTCTCTCCTCCTCCAGCATCAAGTCAAAGCATGTCAGGTTTGCAGCCTCATGTCACTTCAGTTTTTGTGAGCCTGCAGTTCAAAGTGTTGGCATTATGTCATTAGACACTCAGCTTAAAAAACATTAGGAGCGTAATTTTCAAATAGCTGCACATTAGAATCATCTGGGAGACTTTTAAAAATATTAATACCAGGGCACCATTCTGAGAAGTGCTGATTTAATTAGTCTAAAATGGGTTCAGTCATGATAGTGCTTAGAAAGTTTCCCATGATTTTAATGAGTAGCCAGCACTGAGAACCACTGCTTAAGAAATTACTCACTTCCCTCAGGATAAAGCCCAAATTCTGCCTGATTAATACGATCCCCAAGCAATCTGAGCCAAGCCATTTCTGTAGCATCACCTCTTGTCTCTGTTTCCCACCCCCACCCACCATGGGCACTTTAAATGACAAAATATCAGACAATTTAAACTGCCTTCCATGTTTTAGGCTTTTTCTCTGTTTACTTGGTGCCGTTGCATGGGCTGTTTCTCCTGTGTGCAATACTCCGTTATTTCCTTACCTCAATCACCTTGACTTGCCTTTTCCCTTGCTCCAGGAAGTCTTGCCTATCACATCCCAATGAACCCAAAGTGGGATGCCTCTGTGCTACAT
This sequence comes from Anoura caudifer, assembly GCA_004027475.1. Taxonomy (NCBI): domain Eukaryota; kingdom Metazoa; phylum Chordata; class Mammalia; order Chiroptera; family Phyllostomidae; genus Anoura; species Anoura caudifer. Next base: position 48,445 of record PVKU01005006.1, read on the forward strand.
GTATGGGCCTCATTGTTATGGGGCATCTGTCACTCTGGGTTGTGTAGGAAGTTTCCTTCTCTGACTCAGTCCATGAATGTACCTCTTCTTTCCGTCTCACCAGCTCCTGGCATAATGGTTTTTTTTCTTTTTTAAGATTTTAGAGAGAGAGGAAGGGAGGGAGAAAGAGGAGAGAAACACCAATGTATGGTTGCCTCTCTGGGGACCTGGCCTGCAACCCAGGCATGTGCCCTGACTGGGAATTGAACTAGTGACCCTTTGGTTCATAGGCTAGTGCTCAATCCACTGAGCCACACCAGCCAGGGCCATAATGGCTTATTTATATGTGCTCATCAAGTCCTGCATGAATATTTACAGGAACATACAAATTGAATTGTATTTTTAAACTGTATTCCATTTAGAAATAAAGGTATTTGAATCACTTCAATATTTCAAATCCTTTATGGTATTAATACATATTTATACCAATTTTCAAACTCTAACTCACCCACCTTAAACTGACACTCTTTGCATTCAATTCACTGTATAGGAAAACACATTACTAAATGCTATTCAAAGAGGTTTTCTGAAAGTAAAATTAGAAAATCCATTACTTTCTCTTGAAATTATTTTTAATAGAAAAAAATTTTATGAACAACAGAAATGTACTTTTCCAATTTACTGGGGGCATAAAGGTAATTTTCATAGTCTGGATTTTATATTAAACTCTAAACTGCCTACGAAATTAAAATTACAAAGTATAAGATATAAGAGTAAGAGAAAATGATAATAGATAATAAAAGCAACATGATAATATGAAATAAAACGCAGCAATTTATCTTAACCAATATGGCCCTCTGAGCAACAAAGATGCCATATCCAACACCTCACTGCTTTCCACTCCTAGATAACCACAACTTCCAGGATGCTGACTGTAAGTTTAAACTCCATTTTACTTTCAGGAAGTCCGCCATGGCATGGCTGGTTGTGGCAGGCAGCAAGCTCTCCACTCCATTCACAGAGGTGGGCTGCTCTGCCCTGGCTTGGTTCACAGTGACCATTCACAGAATCTTTCTCCATTGCCTTTTTCCTTCCCTGCACTAGAAACAGATTTTTAATCTTCTTGAAGTATGTGTTTAAAAAATGGCAACAGCCACTGCATGAAGATCTGCCTTATTATCTGTTAATACTTAATACCCTTCCACGAGTGAGAAATCATCCCTATAGTATTTAGCACTGACACTTTCGGATCTATTTCTAATTGAAGCTAGCATTGCTCTAACTACTACATAAAATGCTGTTATCCCAATTTTAAGGCTGGGGAAACTGAGGTTCAGAGAGAAAGACTAGGAGACACAATGTTTCAACTATAATTAGAATAATAATTATTTACTTAGTTCTCTTAATTTTCACCTCAGGGCAAATTATTTAGTGTGTGTTAACCAAATTCAAAGTCAGGGTGTACTTCAGCAGACATGAAAGTTATAAGGTAGTACTATATCCATTATCAAGTTCTCAGAAGTCCACAGGACATAGAAAAGCTAAGAACAGCAATAGTTCTCAAGGATGACCCTGGTGTATTACTGAAAGTGGAGATTACTTTAAGGTAGTCCTTTCAAAGCAAATTTGTAAAGTTAAAAGTAGCAAATACTCTCACTTCAGTACAAAGAACCAGAAAACAAAATTTACCACTCCAGGAAGGTGGAAGGGTAATACATTTTCACCAAGCATCTAACAGAAGGACGACATTGATCTGGTTCTACCTGTATAGCATTTTATTTAAAACTCAAAACAAGCTTAGGGAGAAACATTCCGTATTGACTGACGTGGAAGCCACAGCTCACAGAGGCTTGGAGAGTTGGACACATTCACACCTTTAAGAAAGGGAAAAGCTGAGACTGAGCATACACTTGACCTGCTTACATGCCTCGTGCTGTCTACTTAGGACACCATTACTTAAACCCGTGGCTTACATGCCTTAAGGATAAGGTAGGGGCTGTAACAAAGCTGACCAAATGGAGAACTGCAGTCTACAAAAGTGCACGTGACTCATCGGAGGAGCGGCCCCAGCTCCTCTTCCTCAGCCAGATATTGTCAGGCAGAAACGTAAATCCGGGGTTTCATACCCCCAAGTTTTTAGAAGTCAGAAATCCACATTTTCATGTGAGATGTCTCAAGGTTTGAATCTTGACAACAAGTTACATATTACTGAGCTGGCCACCTAGCATATCTTTGGGCTGGATGGGATCCACCAGCTTCCAGTTTGCAGCTTCTCATTCTAATGGTCATTCAGATCAGGATGGACCAGCCAGCAGCAAGAAACAGCAGGGATTCCACGCAATATCTTTCAAACTCCAAACGGGAACCCTGAATGCTTTGGAAGACTTCAAGCCTGGTGAAAGGGAGGCAAAAGCATGTTTTCATAAATTAAAAAACATGTAAAATCAACTTCACGTCTGTCAATGGAAAAAGTGGGTGACAGCTGTGTAATTGCTGCCTGACTATTCTTGCCACGCAGCCTAATTCTGATCATAGTACTTGCAGCTTAGACTAAGGAGAACCCAGGGTTTTAATACAAGTCATAACAAAATTATATTTTTCCAGCAAACTATGCTCATTACAAGGAAGCAGGATCCCCAGGGAGGCACTAGAAACAATTCCATCTAATTAAAATATGGATAACCCACACAAAAGCTGGGTTGGGTCCTCTGAGACCGCTGAGACTGAGGCAGATTTTCTGACCTATTGCAGACGTGCACCCAGCTGGGCAAAAGGACGGAGAGCCTTATAACACAGAGTATGGGATCATTTGTCCTGTTCACGCCTTATTCTCCCTTCCTATCCATGTTGCCTCTTAACTACATTTATTCATAATCCTTAAAGTGGAGAAGAGCCTCTGACTGACTCAGACCACTTTGAATAAGTATGCAGAAGAAAAACTGAAGTTAATACTTGAGCCTTCCTAATCATATTAGGCCACAGGTTTTAAATCTTTTAAAAATATTCTGTGAGAGTAAAGGATATCTAGATCTGAAAAGCCCACTTAAGCTAATTTCCACTGGCAAAGCTCAGTAGGCTGAGGATGCAGCCTGTATTTGTGATATCACTAATGGAAGCACATCTCACTTTATGGAAAACAAGTTTCCACAAAGTTGGTTACGAAGAGATTTTCTGTAAGCAAACCCAACTTCCCTTTGGACTTTTTATACAGTTATAGCTCTGTATCCATTGGGGAAAAACATCAAATACATGGAACTAAACATTTGTGGTATGGAAAGAATTTAGGAGATGGCCAGGTTCAAAAGGATTGAAAAATAAATATTTCATCTTGAGTTAAAAAAAAAGAAAAAGGAATAAACTAACTTTTCTACTCCTCCCACCATCTACTCACACACATCTCTTCCTTCTACTGCAGAACTTTCTTATAAGTATAGCTCTCTTCTTGATGACAGCTGAATTCACACATCAGAGATACAGGTCTTCAGCTCGGCACCAGAAGTTATTAGCTTTATGATCCTGAATGAGTTGAACGCCTGCCTCTAGGCTATAATTTCTCATTGGCCAAATGAGAAGGTTAAGCAACAGGATCTCTCACATCTTTTAAAAACCAACAATTCTCATTACTAGAACTTGCTCTCCTTCTTCTGTCGGTATTTTGTAGTGTTCAGTAGAATTGCTTAAAGATCACATTTTGCTGCTACTTGTAACTTTCTAGTCTAGATTCCTGACCTTTTCCCTCAAAAGAGACAACTCTTGATTTTCCCGAAGCTCTCCGACCACTGAGGAGAGGGCAGCTGTGGGCAGCGGAGTGAGCAATGGCTGGGGCTCCTGCAGACGCCTGGGAACTCACAAGTCAAGGAACGACCACCCTGAACTGGTTTTTCTGGGCAGTGGAAATACAGAATAGTGAAAGCAGAAAAGGGATTTCAAGGCTGATTACACAAACCTTTAAGATCTACTCATGGTGTCCAAACTGTTGGAGATACCAGGAATACCTCATTATGTACAAACCAGCCCCCAAATCTTCCAATACATTTTATGGACCTGATTTTAGTGAATGGTCTGGAAATTCGATAAACCTGGTTAACTTTAAAAACAGTATACATCTTCACTACAGAAAGGTAAAGATGCCAAATGGTCAGAAATGTAAATATATTAGATGATCCTCCACCAAACTGCTCTCAAGGATTCCAAAAATGAATGGTTGGAGCCTTGTTTTCATGCAGATAATTTGTATTTTACAAATTAGTATACTAATTTTTTCCTTAAATAGTTATTAATCAATATTTAGCCATCCCCAAGTATTTCAATTGTGACCTTTGACCATTTAATGATATGTAATAGACTTTACAAATCTAGTTATAATGTTGAATATATGGATACTATAAAATTAGTCTCCCACTCTACAAATTACCAATAAATATGAATGTCCCAAAGATAATTTTAAAACCTTGGAAACCTAGACTGATGTTCTAGGAGGGGTGTCGAACCCGTGGCCCGCAAGCCACATGCAGCCCAGGATGGCTATGAATGTGGCCCGATACAAAACCATAAATTCACCTAAAACCCTTTGTTTGCTCATTGGTTTTCATTAGTGTTTATGTATTTAATGTGTGGCCCAAGACAACTCTTCTTCTTCCAGTGTGGCCCAGAGACGCCAAGAGGTGGGACACCCCTGTGATGCATGACACCCAATACCTCAGGCTGTAAGCTGCCTCCATGGTTTTCTCTTTGCTAAAGTGGAGCACATTGAGAGGCCTTGATCCAAACCATACATTAAACTGTATCTAACTTTAAATTGTGCATCTGTCTTTGTAAAGGTGGCATTTGATTCCTTCTATGGTAAAGCAGCTTAGTATATAAGACTATCCAGTGAAAATATTACCAAAGATGAGCAGACATATTCAAATATAAAGATGAACATTGTAGAAATATTTAACAGCAGCAATTGAGAATGACCTAACATTTTAAAATACAGAGTAAAATTCTGATATTTTACACGATGGCTACAAGCTAATAAAAACAGTTTAGAATAGTCATTGACATGAGAATAAACATGATATATTAAAAGAAAACTCAGGTTGCAAAACAGTACATAGAATGTGGAGGGACGTGCACCAGATGTTGAGTATTTCTCTGGTTGCTAAGATTGTGCAATTATGTGCCATTATTATGTTGTTTTTTATATTTTTAGGACTATATCACAATTTTTCAGAATTAAATACACAACTTTTATAGAAAAGTCTAATTAAAATTTACTTAGAAACAGGGGTGAAAATTAGAAAGTTCCATGTTGAGAGTGACAGAGCTGCTTTGCAGCAGAACTAGTGAGGAACTAGTGGAGTTTGGGAAAAGCATCCATTCTGATTCGGCAACATCACTTCCACGCCAGTTCTTAGCTAATCTGAATGGCACCCCCAGGAAAGGACTTTTTTACTTGGTTTACATCTCTACACCAGATCCTATCACAGGGTCTGCTAAATATGGGCCCACAAGAAATATTATGGCTGAATATGAGTTGAAGGTCATTCAGTAAGAAGTTAAAGCTGCCCCCCCCCAAAAAAAAAGTCTTAAAGGTCTAGAATATATCGGTGATATCATCTGTGGCACTGCCCTATGTCTGCCAAATTTTCTGTGCATCTGTATGCACCAACCTCTTGGGCTGCCTGTGTGTACTCCAGTCTGTTTTAACAAATATCAGCCCCTACCTTGTTTACTTTTTTAAAAGGAAAGGTCTACTTTAATTAAACAAGCAAAAGGGGTTTATTTAATTTAAAAACTTCAGTAAATATTTTTTTTCTAAACTCCAAGCAATACTGGAAAACCAAATTCTTACTGATTTTGAAATAGACTTTTTGGAAGGGAACAGTCCACTAAATAGAATCTGCTGCCTGCTCCTTAAACACTCATACAAATAAGAAGTAGCTCACCAAAGCATTCATAAAGCATTCATTCTTTCCAGTCCTCATGTTTCTGCTGTAGTCCAGGCATGACTACTTGTTCTTACTAATGTAGCAGCTGGATTTTTTTGCCTGTTCTCAGTTTTATTGAGATGTAACAAAGATACAACATTGTGTAAGTTGAAGGTGTATCATGTGATGATTTTATATATGTATCTATTGCCAAATAATTACCACAATAAGGTTAGTTAACACATCCATCACCTCACATAATTACCAATTTTTTCTGGGTGGTGAGAACATTTAAGATCTACTCTCTTAGCAACATTTAAGTATACAATACAGCATTGTTAACTGTAGTCACCAGAATGCATTGATCTTATAACTGGGAGCTTGTACTCTTTGACCACCATCACCTATTTCCCTATGCCCCCAGTCCCTGGCAAACACCAATCTATTCTCTGTTGCTTTGGGTTCAGTTTTTTTTTTTTTTTTTTTTTTTTTTTTTTTAAGGATTCCACATATAAATGAGATCATGCAGTAGTTGTCTTTCTTTGTCTGATTTATTTCACTTAGCATAATGTCCTCACTGTTTATCCATGTTTTCCCAAAGGGCAGGATTTCTTTCTCTTTTATGGCTGAATATTATTCCATTAAATATATACTACATTAAAATACAATAAAATTGTGTGTGTGTGTGTTTACATATGTATATGCATACCTGCAACATTTTCTTTACCCAGCCACACCTTTCAATGGACACTTAAGCCATTTCTAGAACTTGGCTATTATAAATAATGCATGCATCAGCTATTTAACTACCCTTGTTTCTCTGGTCTGTTGGTGCTCTTTTTAATGCATCACAAATACTGACACCAGATAAATCCTTCTACCATACCATCTGCTATGCCACTTTGTTCACCAGATTTCAATGCACCCCCTACTGCTGTTAGACAAAACTCAAGATCCAGAGCCTGACAGCCAAGGTCCTCAGGCCCCCCATGTTCATTTCCAATGTATTTTCCACTAGTCGAGCACAGCTGCACTCTAGTACATGGTCTGTGTGTTCACCATACCACCAGCAGCTGAGAACTTAAAAATTCAAATTTTCTAACTGCACAGACCTAGTGAGCCAGAAACTGGGGGCAGGATACAAGGAGCTGTGTTTTAATAAGCCTTCCAGATGATTCTTACACATGATAAAGTTTGAGATTCCTACTCTAACGAAACTATAATTACTTAAATACTCCCAATACTTCACCAAATTAATGCTTTTCCTCATGCTGTTCTCCTGCCTGGAAGTGCCACTTCTTTCCTGTCTTCAGGGGGGTAAAAACCCCTCAATCATTTTGGGCTAAACCAGTATCAGCTCAACTGTCCCCTTCCTGGTTTTCTCAACCGGAAGTGACTTCTTCAGTATCTGAACTTCTTTAGTCATTGTTTGAATCTTTCTTGGAGCATTTCCTGCAGTTTCTTTTGAAATATGGTTCTTGTCTACTCTGCTAGAGTGTAAACTCTTTGAGGGCAACACGTAATCTGTAAATCCACAAGAAAAGGAGCCAATGATCACGAAAAGGTATTCCACACATGTCTGTCCAGAGTGGGGAAAAGCAACTATTGTTTATCATTTAAGATTACCACACTTAGCAAACAAAAATATGGGACTCCCAGTTAAATCTGAATTCAGGCAAATATATAGGGTCCAGATATATGAGACAAGCTTAAAACTATACTTAAAAACTACACTTATACTTAAAACTATATTTATTATCTGAAATTCAAATTTAACTGGGAATCTAATATTTTATCTGGTGACTCTATCACTATTGTTGTATGTTACTTTGTCTTTATTCAGATTTACCTTCTTGCTACTTCTCTCTCTAGAAAGTAAATTAAAACACTGGGGGGGAAAAACCCTTATATATCCAAATAAATGTTTTCCTTTAAAAAATCACTTTGGAAACACAATACTTATTCAATGGTATTGGTGTTACCCAAAACTTGTTTGAAATTATTTTAATTGTGTGTAAAACTGTCTTACTGGTTACGTAAGAAAACCAGCCTCATTAGTATTTAAAAAATACATCAACTGTATTACTATTGTTCTTACCTATATTTATTTTTCAGCAATGACATCCAATACCATTTTATTCTTTGTGAATACCAAATTTATCTTGAGAGACTTAATATTTGCTCATCTCCATTAAAAATAATTTAAAAATACATCTATGACTCAAAAGGGCAGTTCCCTAACAAATGCAAAACTGTTCATGAAAGTCCACTGGGTTAGCTATATAAGCCCCCAAGATGTTAATATAAAGATGATGTTCAAAGAAATGTGTCAAGACTTGTTCTCTTTGATTTTTTTTAAAAGTCACATTTCCTTATAATCACTTCTGCCTCAAGATTCCAAACTTACACAAATGCAAATTTCATGTCACAAGACATAACTCTGCACAGCAAACCCCAAATGTCACAGTTTCTTCTCAAAGACTCTGGAGATAAGCTTTATCTATTTATTTTTAAAAACATATTTGTGTAAGGCATGTTCACTGTAGAAAATTAGAAAAATATAGACAAGTACAAAAAAATTTAAATGATTTTATCATAACAAAGAACTATTAATATTTTATATTCTTTTATGTATTATTCATATTTATATAGTTTATTTTATATTAAGACATTTTAATACAAACTATATTATATAAAACTTATTTTATTAAATAAAATATTTTTTTATTTTAAATAAAAATTATTTACAAAATTTATTTAAAATAAAAAATTTATTTTCTTAAATATGTATTTTCTTAAAAACTGAGATATATTGTAGCTGTTTTTATATGTTACATAGTTTTTCACTTACAATTTCTTCAAGATTTACTGAGGTATAATTTACAAATAAAATTCCAATATATTCATATTTAAAGTATACAATGTAATCATTTGGTATAGGTATACATTGTGAAATGATTTTCATAATGAAGTTAATAAACACGGCCATTATCACCTACCTGTTTTTGTTAGAATGCTTAACACCTACCCTCTTAGAAAATCCAAGTACACAATCCAGTATTACTAACTATAGACATGATGTTCTATATTAAATCCTTACAATTTACTCACCTTGTAAGTGAAAGCTTCTACTTTTTAACCAACTTTGCCTCATTTTCTCACCCCCAACCCTTGGCAACCACCATTCTACTTTCTGTTTCTATGAATTTGGCTTTTTATTTTTTTGGATACTATCCCTACATGAGATCATACAGTATTTGTCTTTGTCTGGCTTATTTCACTTAGCATAATGCCCTTCACATTCATCCATTTTGTCAAATGACAGGATTTTTTTAAAGCTGAATATTATTCCATTGTATAGATATACCACATTTTTAAGCCATGTATCTGTCAGTGGACACATAGACTGTTTCCGTATCTTGGCGATAGTGAATAACGCCACTATGAACATGGGAGCACAGATATCTCTTCAAGATTATTTCATTTCTTTTTGATACACACCCAGATATAGGACTGGTAAAGCATGTGGTAGTCCTGTTTTTCATTTTTTTAGGAATTTCCATACTGTTTTCCACAGTGGCTACACCAGTCTGCATTCCCACCAACAGTGTACTAGGGTTCTGTTTTCTCCACAACCTCACCAATGTTAATAATCTCTTGACTTTTTGATCATGGACATCCTAACACGCATGGGGTGATATCGCTTTGTGATTTTGATTTCCCTAATGATTTGTGATGTTTAACAACATATACCTGTTGACCATTTGTATGTCTTCTTTAGAAAATATGTCTATCTAGGTTCTTTGCCCATTTTTATTAGGTTATTTGTTTTGTTTTGTTCTTGATATTGAGTATATGGATTTCTTGTATATTTTTGATGTTAACCCCTCATCTGACAAGTGACTTGCCAGTCTTCTTTCCCCATTCCACAGGTTGCCTTATTACTTTGTTGATGCCTTTTCACTTTGCTGTACAGAAGCTTTGTAGCTTCATGTTGTCCTACTTATTTCTGCTTTTGTTGCATTTGCTTTTGGTGTCAAATCTAATAAATCATTGCCAAGACCAATGTCAAGGAGGTTTTCCCTGTTTTCTTCTAAGAATTTTATAGTTTCAAGTCTTACATTTAAGTAGTCTCTTTTATTACTTTACTTCTTTTTCAAAAATTTATTTTCAATTAAAATTAACATTCAATATTTTTTGTATTAGTTTCAGGTGTGCAACATAGTGGTTACATAATAATATAATTTACAAAGTGGTCCTCTTCATATTTCAAGTGCCCACCTGGCATCTGAGTTTTAACAATATTATTGACTATATTTCCTATGCTATACTTCATATTTCTGTGACTATTTTGTAAATGCTAACCTATACTTCTTAATCCCTTCACCTTTTGCACCAAGTCTCCTAAACCCCTTCCCTCTGGCAACCATCAGTTTGTTGATTAAGCTGTTTTTTTTTTTTCTTTTTCTTTTTTTAACATTCAATATTATTTTGTATTAGTTTGGGGTAAATGGCATAGTGGTTAGGCAAGTATATAATTTATATATAATGTTCCCTTTGACATTTCCAGTACCCATCTTTCACTATACATAGTTATTACAATATTATTGACTATATATTTCCTATGTTGTATTTTATTGATACATCCCCATGACTATTTTGTAATTGTCACTCAATCCCTTTTTCACCCAGTCCCCTAACCCTCTTCCCTTCTTCTGTAGATAAGCTTTAATATAAAGAACGTACACCCAAACCATTAAACATGTTCCATTTGCCACCAAATACCATACTTACATATGTGATATTGGCACAATTATCCTAGCAGTATAATTATTCCCATGCATACAGATATAATTATTCATATATTTATTTGTACCTCCTCTTTGGGATTGAAAGGCCTTGAAAATGGGAGCTTCTCTGAAACAGGCTATAGAGGACAGGTATATAATCGGGCTATATGGGACAGGTATCTAAATGGAAAAGGCTCCATTTATAATCAACAACTTCAGAAATTGGTTTTCTACCTCATTGTAGTTAAAATTCCTGGAGCACACTCCATTAGCCTACTGGATCCAACTTTCAAATGCTTTAAATGGAGAATTTACTTACGCTTTTGAGAGACACTTGGTTCAAAACCACTTGGCACCTTGCTGTTCATCTTTCCCAGTCTCACAGACGGACCAGTGGAAAAGCGACAGATAAGGATGACATAAGTTACTGTGAAAATCCTCCTTTTCTCAAAAACAAAGTGAATCAACATGGCAAGTGTAACTGAGGTTATATGAAAGTAATTGTGAGCTTTGTGTAATCTGAGATTTTGAAATTGATTTTTAAAGGAAATTTCCATGTCAGTGCTCAGTTCTTTGGGGTGGTTGTTCAAGCTCACTGATCCAAATAACAATATACTAGGGGTTACCATAACCTTTGAGAATAATCCCAAAGAGATACAGCATTCCAACAGGGGATTTTAACAGGTACTACTATAATCATCCCAGCAAACCCCACGACTTTACCTTTAACTTTACAAGAGGATTTTAATAGGTTCTACATTACTCATTCCATTAGCACCCACATTTATTCTTTCACAAATCACTGGAAATTTTTAAAAAATCAATTCATGTATTAATTGGCTATAGTAATGAAACAACCACAATTTTTTATGTGAGGCAAAAATAGTAGCTTTGAATAAATCCACCTGAATTCCATGAGTACACACAGGCACCATTTTATGCCTCTTTGTTTTTTTCCACCTCATGATAAAACCTGTTCCAAAAGCACCACTCTCCCCAGGGTTCTCACCTGGTGTTATAGTTGGATATGAAGGGTTAATTAGAGAAAGTTCTGGTTGACTGGAACAGCCAAGAAGCAGATCTGCCACCGAGGCAGAAACAATTATAATTAAAAAGAGCAAATCCAGTCAGGCACGTACAACCCAGAATTCCAAAAACAACCCGGACAGACAAGTTATTGGTATCAGGGATATGACAATGATAGGGAGGTCTTGAAAAGCAATTAATATTATAGAATGAGGCAATGAAGATTAAGAAATACAGGCAGTTTGGCATAAGTGAAGACTGTAAACAGCAGAAGACCCCAAACTATAGGCCAGGAGAAAAAGGGTTGAACATTAAATTCTAAACAACTTGAACACTGTAATGCCTGATGCTATAAAGACTCGGTTTCTGGGCATACTTAGGGGCAGTAAACTAGGTAGAAAACAAATGACTCTAAGTAGAAATAAAAAAAAATAAAAAGACTTTGCTCAAGGAGGAAGTATCTCCGACACTAGCACTAGATTAGTAAAAAGACTAGAAACCCAAATAGGGGCATCAGACTGTCAAATTCTCCCTTTTGAATCCAAGAATTTCATCTGCACAGTGGGGATAAAATACATGTAGTTAAGAGAAATGGGGAGATTCAGGAGCCGAGAACCAGGCAGAACATCAGACTGCTAACACACATCAGAAGACCTGCCAGAGAACGCACCCATCATCCCAATAAATACAGTTTGGTAAAGAAGTCAGGGAGTGTCATGCTCTAGACTTGAAGTTGCTAATTGGTGGCCTTCAGGTCTCAAGTGGCTCACAGATGTGTTTTTTACTCATTTTTAAAAAAATTTTTGGCCCATGGGTTATTTTTTATTTTGAATTTATCTATAGCATATAGAAATCGGGATATTTCTCATTAATAATAATAACAAAAGCATTTCTGTTTTCTTTTAAAACAAAAGTAGAAGTCCTGACAGCATTGACTTTGAATTTTCATGGACCATCACTTTACTGAAGCCGAGTAGCTACTGATCCCTTTAAGCACGTGACCATTTCACGCAGCAGTCCCCACCTTCACCACTCAGAGACGTCCCCTGCCAGCCCTGTAGAATTTAAGTATACAGCCTTTAAAGGATGGTGAGAATTAAAGGAAAATTTAGAAGCTATTATACTCTATATATCAAGGAACATATTCCTGAAAATTCTTTGCGTTGGACCAGAAACAAAACTTGCTGTTCACATAGCATGAGTGGGATAAGCCTAGACAAGACTGACAATAGACATGTGCCTAGGAATTTTTCTCAGTTATGGAAACGCTGGCTTTGTTTCAACAGTCACATTGTTTATATAACGTGTTGAAAGTCTATTTATTATCTTAAGTTTCAACTATTGGGTTCACTTCTGGAAAACGGAATATGGTGAAAGAATAAGATGTGCATTTTTTTCCATGCAGTTATTTCATAAAAACCACAAATAGAATTAATCTGGATACATGCAGATATTTGACTTCAGGTTCCAGGAATATCTCAGAATCTAATAATGCTGCATGCCAAAACTCTCAAGATTTCATTTACCAAAACTTAATCTTTCTTTGTGAAACGAGCTATTGAAAACAATAATATGGAAGCCTTGGATCTAGAAGCAGCATATAAAAATAGTGGTCTGCTCAGCAGTTTCAAAATACTCTGCATTTATATTTAATAATATTCTCCACTGGGAGTCCAAAGAATACTTTATCTCTTCTCTTCGGAACAGTTTGGGAAATATTCCAATCCCTTGAAAACTTGCTGAGGAACATTTGCCGCATCTTGCTTCTATATGCCAGTTTAAGTTATGACATATTTTGTAAACTGCAGAGTTTTAAAGAAAGAACAGCACAGTTCTTATCAAATAAGAAACAGACGTAAAGTGTTCTTGTCTTAAATAATACGGCAGTTGCTGAAATTTACTTTCTAAATAGTCTCCATTAGAAAAGAAATCAAATCCATTTTCTGATGGCTAGGTCTTACCTACACCATTTTTTAAATTTATATAATTTCTTGGGGACCAAAAATTGTCAGTACTTGTACAGATAAGTATAATCATACTACATTGATTTCGGGCTTGGTATTTGTGCTTAATCTTTAATAATCTCCATGAGCAAAATTGATTTCTGATTGCGCAACCCTGAAAAGTGGTACTCCCTGCAGAGTTGGACATTTCAGGGGGAAATTGGAGCAATCTGCATTTCAGCACATGCATTTGGCAGGCCATGCTTTCAAAGTCACTGCACTCCCCAGTCATTAACCATTAACCCTCGTCTGGAAACACACTGTGTATGTCAGATTATATACCAAGAACAGAGTACAAAAAGTAGGCACTGTCCCTACTGGTATTTAGTAAATGGGACAACTTGTAATGAAGTAATCACACAAATAAACAAAAACTCCTGTGTGAAAAGTTCTCAGAGGAAGCTGTCTATGGCAGGTTCATGGGAAGATCAGACATTTTTTCTGAGGAAATATAAAATCAAAGTGGTTCCATATTTCAGCTTTCATTCAACTTCAGGCAGTCAGGGAGAATTATTCTTCATCTTCAAGTGCAGGTATGGATATGACCAGAATGATGTGTGTTTGTGTGTGGTGTATTTTAAAGTGCACACTGGGAAAAAGTTTGTAAATAATGTAGACAATAAGACAATAATACTGGGCTAAATGACTCTCACGTTTATAACTTGGATACACTGTAAGTCTTCTCTGGGCCATTATTTCCTTACCTGCAAAATGACTGGCAATTGCCTACACAACGTCCACTCTCCCTTTCTTCCTTTCAGAAGGAACCCCAGTTTTATTCAGTTGACCATCTCATACTACATGACTCAGGGGGAAGTAGACCCTAATTTCCACCTCCAAAAATGGCTGAGATCCCTTTATAATGATTGTGGTAATTCCACACCTCTGGCATGTGGCGCAGCCAAGAAATAAGAATGTCTGCTGGAAAACACCGGGGAGAGGGTTACTTCTGCCTGTCAGGGCTTCCTCTGAACATTGAGGGGTGGGGGTGGGGGGCCTGGGCCACTGCAGCCAGCTTGCTGCCAATCTGAACAGGAAATTGACACTTTGTGGAGACCAAAGCCAAATCGGAGAACGTCCGGGATACAGTTCTATCACACCCAGGGTAGTCTCAGAAATCCCTGGGTGAGACAATAAATGTCCTTATTTAAGCCAATTAGAGTCTGTTTGAGGCAGGGTTTCCTGTTAACTTCAGCTAAAATCATCCTGATGGATACCTGAGAGATACAGGCCTACATGAGCCTTCATTTTATGTTTCTATGCTTACATTTTTCTCTTAGTATAAAGATCTGAACCATGAAATCAATTGCTTAAACTTAGAAATTACTATGTTTACTTTCCAAATGAAGTGAATGAATTAGGTAATTTCTAACCCTTTCCCAATCAAAAATATGTAAAGATTAAATTCCATTAATTATTTGTTTTAAAATTTTCCATGTTTTTATAAATTATTATTGTTACTTATACTTGGCACTTAATCTTGATTTAATTGAATGTGAACTATTAAGACATGGTAGAAGGTCATTACCTTGTTGAGGAAACTGTTTTCTTATATTATTTCTTTAAAACTGTCACTTGTATCTGTGGTTGTGAAACAAATGACTCCAACTTTAGCTAACCACATTTACATTATCATTTGGGGAATTCTAGCCTGAATTACATTTTCCTCAGTCCATCAAATGGAACAGAATCCAAACGTCTGTCATATTATTAATCTGAGTCCAACAACACGCCATCAGTCAATGTGTTGACTGCTTCCTGCCCTTCAGGTAACATAAATTTTGTTTCCATCAGAAGCCCAGCTTTTCATACAAGCCACTTCTTTAATGATATTTTCAGTCTACAGAAATAAATAATGGTTGTTGTTCTCTATACTTATAAAAGTATCTAAAGTTACTATGAATGCAAATGAACCTACCCCAGGGCAGTCAGGTACTTCAGGTCAATAATCTATAAATTCAAATTTCCTAAGGATAAGTACTGAATTAATTTTGTATTATATAACATTTCACTGCCATGTATGATGCTATTGTTGTTTTACTAATCTATGATTATGAAATCAATTCCTTAAATCAGCTTATTTCCTCTTACTGGATTACCTGATGGAAAAGTTGAATAGAATGGCCAAAATGGTGCTCCATTTGGATCAGACTAAGAGTATTTAGTCTGTAGTTTAATAACGCCCCTTATCACTAGTAATTAATACAAATACCTAAGTTTTTGTATAATACCCTATAAAATATACACATTGGATACCATTATGACTGAGACATAAAAATTACAATATTACATGAATGCACTAAACACAAAAACAGCCTAGTTATTCTGGAAAAATTGTTAGTATCCTTATGAAATAGAAAAGGACCCTATTGTAAGTCAAAGAAACACTTGAAAAAATTAATCACTGTTTTAACCATAGAGTTTCATTGAATGACTTATTAAAACCAAATAGTAAAATCTCAAATGTGGTACATATTATACATAGTTTTGATCTTCCACTGCTTTCATTTGCAACTACCATCAAGTTGAAACATTAAAAGTTCCTGAGGATGAACTGTCTGATCCACCACGATCATGGATGGTGCTGCCCCTTCAAGAACATGGCAAAGCTTTTTTCCAAGCTGTTTGATTTGCAAGACAGAAACAATATGTGGCTGTTGATACAGGCTACTTCTGAGAAGAAAAATAACCTCTAATCTTTTGATGCACAACAGTATGAAATCTTCGGTATCCTGACAAAATGCATTTTGCATTTACAAAGATTAAAAGGATACAAAGCTCTAAAGCCTTTTTACTTTGCTGAGGATGTCTGTGTTCTAGGCCACTCCACACCTCTCTGATGATAATGAGTGGAAGCAGTGGTCCTGAATGCTTCAAAGTGAATACGAAGTACAATACAGCAGACAAAAGTCCTCTCCTTCTCTGACCAACCTTGACTTCTCTGAGACTCATTGAAGGGGCTCGGAAAGTAGAATGTGCACATAATTGGCTTGGAGATAAATGAAATATGTAACATCTGACTCAGAGGTTAAACAAACCTCTTTGATCTCAAAATCAGATGTGATTCCTTGCAGTAAAAAGAGGTCTACAAAAAAAAAAAAAAAAAAAGTTCTTTTTCCCATCACAAATTAAGCTCAGGGAAGGAAAATTTGATAATTACATAAAACCATCCTCATAAAACAGCTCCACTCAAACTATAAGTCTATAAAATTTACAACGAATAAAACTGCTCACAGTCTATAGTTTTCTAACCACCGAGAACACTTAGAGACGTAGCTCTTCCTTTCCAGAAAACAGTGACCTGAAAAGGTGCATTAACTTCTAGGATGATTGCCTTGCCCCTTTTTTCCCCATCAGCAACATGGAGCTATTCCATAAACAAACTTAAATGAGGGGAACACTTTAGTGATTTCTATAGTAGTTTCTGTGCTTTACCATGTTAATGTTAATGTTAATGTTAATAACTGTAACTCTCTGCTGGGTGAAAAAAACTCAAAACATCTAAATTTTGCAAATGAAATCCACCAAACTGGTGTAGAGAAACTGCCCAAATGCTCGCCAGAGATTTTAACCATCAGCGGTCTCTCTGGTGGGTTGGGTTAGTGCTTGCTCACGGCCCGCCTCCGGCCAGACGTCCAGATGTTTGTTGTCTCAAACCCATTCTCTTCCTCTGCTTTCCACTGCTTCCCAGTCAACAGAAAGCTGAGCAATGGCCGCCAGTTTCAAGCTTCTACTTTGTTCTAGAGACTGTGCCAGGGGCTTCACTGTGCTTAGATTTTTTTAGCCTTCAAGATAACACTGCAGTGTTTTTTGTTTGTTTATATTCATGTAAAAGATAAAGAATCTGCAATTCAAAAATGTCCACTATAAAGTCGTTTATTAGTGGTAAGACTAGATTGGAGCTCAGATCTGGCTGGTTCAAAATTCCGTATTTTTGCTACTACGATACACTATCAAGACAGGCTGAAGTCAGTGGGGCCAACTGCCAAGTAAGTTGAAAGGATAATAATCAACACAGTCATTACTTCATAGAAAAGAAGAAACTTCATGGAACTTACTGAAGGTTATTATTTTTCCTTTTGCTTTGTCATCATTGTGAAATGCAGACTTGCCTGTGTTCAAATAGACATAATTTGTTTCTAGAGAGTTTAGTATAGTTTACAAGATTTTTTATTAGTAATGTAACTTTTTACTCTCCATTTTACAGAAACACATGTTTTATAAGCATGTTTAAAAAATGACATTGTGTATTTGACAAGCATTTATCTATGTGTTGGTGTTAGAGTAGTAGGTATATTTAGAGTAAAAGCATTGCTAAAATCAATCAGATTTATTCAAAACACCGAAAGCATTGTCACCTAGAGACTTGCGCTGTCTAGTTGATATGATGACAACTATACACAGAGCACTCAGGCTCGCCTTGCTTTTCTGCTTTTATTTTCTAAGTGGAGCTCAGTGTGCCAACTTATGAGCTGATCTGACACAGCTGGGGCTTTCCTTAAAAAAGGAAAAAACACACGGGTTACGCACACTTACATACTCAAATTAAATTAAGCTATCAACATGCATATGTAATATGACAATTATATGTTATTGTCTGAACCATCATTTATTGATAGTAGCAGTAAGCGATGATTACATCAGTATCTCATATTTATAAACAATACCTAGAAGGACCAGAGAGAACTGCCAGCATCCAGTAATTGATTAGCTTAAGATCTGGGAGAAGCATTTGCATTGTGAAGCAAAGAACCTCTGAACACATTCTGAGTAGTTATGTATTTGTGTCAAGTATTTAAGAGCCAGAGATTGAGTCTTAACAGAATTATATGTGCACATTTTCTGAAGTATACTCAATAGGTAATATGTTATCTGTTCCCAAGAAGTGAGTTCCTAATAATTTTATGGGGGGGATTCTTTTTTAAGATTTTATTTATTTATTTTTAGTGAGAGAAGAAGGGAGGTAGAAAGAGAGGGAGAAAAATATCAATATGTGGATGCCTCACAAAGTCCCCTTACTGGGAACCTGACCCCCAACCCAGGCATGTGCCCTGAGTGGGAATCAAACTAGCGATAATTTGGTTCACAAGACAACACTTAATCCACTGTGCTACACCAGCAAGGGCTATTGGGAGGGGGGCTTTTACCTTATACAGGGGTGGGCAAAATAATAATAATAACAAGTTTATGATTATTACAATAGCTTTATAACTCAAAGGAATGTCACAATGCAACTGTAAACCTACTTTTGCCCACCCATGTATATTAGAAAATGGTAATATTCTCATTTTTTTTAAAAGTTATTTATATAAGTTAGGCTCTACTTAATTATAAGTTTATCCCCCTAATATGAGGGCCATTAGTGACCTGGATTAAAATTTTAGATTTGAAACATGCAAATAGACAAGAGTGCTGCATACTTTGGCCAGGTGTTTGGCAGATGCAGTGAGCCACTCCCCCCAAAGGAGATGAGCTACGCACCCCCTTCTAAGTGGCATGCCCTCTTATAGGACAACCCAAACACACAAAAAGTTCATAACTGATAAAATGCTTGTAACAGGACTGACACCAAGTAGAGGCAAAGCAATGCAAAACTTCCTGCCAAGGCTTGAGTGTGCCAGGGCAAGAGAGAACTAGCAGATGCTCCTGACAGTTTATAAAACTGGTGCCTGGCCAGCCTTTGAGGGAAATATAACATAACTATATACTGAAGCATGAAAAGCAAGCCATGCAAAGTTATACCCAACCCTGCTATAACCAGTTCTATATAATAAATTATCGCTTTGTTGTCTATCATGTATTTGTCACTGTGGGAAATAAAGGTGGAACAAATGTGTTCGGGTGTAGCCATAAAGCAGTGGAAAACCTTGCCCTTTATTTAAGACTTATGGGGAGCTGTTGTTCAATCAGTATAAAGTTTTAGTTACATAAGAAATAAGTTCTAGAGATCTGCTCTACAAACAGTGTCACAGTTAACAATACTCCGAACTTTGGTGAGAGTGTAGATCTCATGTTAAGTGTTCTTATCACACACACAAAAACAAAGGGACACAGGACATTTTTGATAGGGATAAATACGTCTATTATCTTGATTCTAGTGTTGGTTTAAAGCAGGGGTGTCAAACTCATTTTCACTGGCGGCCACATCAGCCTCAGGGTTGCCTTCTAAGGGCCAAATGTAATTTTAGGACTGTATAAATGTAACTACTCTGTAACTCAGAGCTTGGTGCTGCTGCCTGGTAGAAATGAGGTGCTGGGCCAGATAAAACAAGGTGGAGGGCTGGATTCAGCCGGTGGGCCTTGTGTTTGCCAGCTGTGGTTTAAAGGATGCATGCTCATGTATATCAATTATATTTAAATAAAGCTGATAAAATTATAATGGGATTAAAAAGAGATATATCACTATAATGCATATTTAGGAAAAGTGAAATCTGTCTGTAGTAGAGATGAATGGGAAGAAATATGCCATGACATAAAAAGAGAGTACAGTATTATGGTTAAAAGGTCTAGTTTCACATTCCCTCAGCTTTCTCATCTTTAAAAAAGCCACGACACCAATACCTCCCCCACAAAGGGTACTATTGTGAGAACTGGAAGGCGCTGAGAGAGTTTAACACACATTGTATGTCCAATATTAATTCTTCTACCTCCTTCTCCTCTTCTTACAACTATTCCTATAATGATGTCTGTAAAGGAGATTGAATGGCCTGTCCTGGGAGCTATGTCTCCCATCCTTTCACTATTCATCCTCACAATCCCATTTCATCAGAGATGGAGTCTTGCCCATTCACAGGTCAAATGGAGAAAGGCAAAGTGGTTTTGTAAGCTAAAAAATGCACAAACTTCCAGAGAGGAGAGGACTGCCTGGTAAAAGAGAATTCCACAAACCTCGTTGCTTCCTGTAGTAAGCAGGCAGACACAAGCATTCAAAGAGAAAACAGCTGACAAGCCACCCGTCAGAGTCTGAGACTGCTTTAGGCGATTCAGCGGTTTCCACAAAGGGCCTTCGCCTCTGCATGACAGGTTACTCCATCATGCCCAAGCACCCTTCACACTTTTCCATTGTTTAAATTTACTCCCAGATCAATAATCCAAAATGAGTGTTCGGCACTTACTCTCTCTTAGTGTTTCCAAATGCCATGTAATGATACTCTATTGCTTGATATCACTGTGAAATATTAGACTTTCCTATAGGTTTTCCTAGTATCGATCAAACATTGGTCCTTTTTTTGCTAGAAGATAATTCATGTTCTTTCCTTGGCTAACATCAACACAGGGTTAGTTGTCTGCCCATTTTCATGGCTGCAAGGGCCTTTCTGTGGAGGGAAGTGATTCCAGCACAGCCTCATCTCTGCCATTTACTATCTGTGAGACTCAGGGATGTCAGACAGCCTTCCAGGGTCTCAATTTTGTTTTCTGATAGACGAAATGCCCAGATGTTGAAGAATTAAACAAATATGAGTTTGTTCTAAGCTACAAAGCATATTCAACATAAAATACTACTTACTCTTTTAAATCTACCTAAGCACAACATGACATTTTAAAGTCTGTAATCATAACTTTTTCACTTAGAATACAATGATCATAAATATTCCCGGCAGCTAGAATGTATGATTCATGATTGTAGGGTTACTCGTCATGTATATTGGTCTATGGTAGCCCTAGAACAACACATCACACATAGTAGATGGTCAATTGTTACTGCTGAATGAACAAATATTATCCTTTGTTAAAGACAGCAATTCATAATATACCGCTACTTGAAGCTACCATAATAAACATTTACATCTCCTTTGTTCTATCTTCTTCACTAATGAAACTGAATTATTTTGCAATTAAAAACTGAGAAAATCAAGTGTAACACCTTATTAGACTCTGAAACACCCCCTAGAAATATTTCTGAGTAGAAACCAGCAGTTAAATTATAATTTACCTTAAATAGCCAAGACAGTAGGAACTGTGTATCCCCATTTATAAATAGCAAATAAAATTGACAGTCTCCAGATTTATATTTTATACACATTTTTGAAAATCACTATTACTTTTACATTTTCTGATATCTCCTCTATGTCAAATACTTTTCAAATTAATAGTCAGGGGCATGTGCTAATGTTGGTAATACCATAATATATGTATTGTCTGGGATTCATTGATTTGGGTCCATGGAAATATTTCTTTACTGGCCTGCTTTTATAAGCTACTCTTCCAAAGCTTTATTTCACTTTGATTTACTAAACTGTGTTTGCCCCTGCTTTTTGTGGGATAATTTTAAAAGCTGAGTTTACCACGTACTATTTTAAACATAGCACTAACTGCTTGCCTCTCCTCTTTATGAAAACAAAAACTGTCATAGTTTTTTTGTTGCTGTTTAATAATCAATTTGCATTAATCTTCTATTGTTTTAATCTCTCTTGACCAGATAAAATTTTATCTTTGGGTATTTTTTTTTCTTCATCTGACCTGCCTCTTCATTATTCAGTAACCTATTCCTAAGATAAATTAATAGCTATAGATTGTCAGAACCTACAGGTTGCTTTATATAAGTAAAACAAATTTAACTTGAAACAATCTAATGAATTAAAATGATCATTAATTGTTCTTTTTCTGTAAATTTCTATGTATCTGCCTACATCACGTATAATTTGTTATATTGTAGTTATTATGGTAAATAAACTTTAAAATTTTAGGTGGTATTTAAAAAAAAATTAAAGAAGTCCTAACAGTATTTATTACTTTGGTGTGTCACATTGGTCTTGTTGGTGTCCCTTCACACTTAAATGCTATTTCACGTCCCCCACTCCCGACCCCTCTTCCCACTGTCCAGCTGCAAGCGCATCCTCCAACCATTAGCTGTCACAGCAACAACACATTTATTCCACATTTCTGACACCGCTCATTCCCAGGGTCAAATTCTAGTGCGCAAACCGTTCCCTGCAGGAAGTTCAGTGCTTGCTAAAGAATTTGTAATAAACCATGCCTCCCAAGATGGCTAGCTCCAGGTGAGACTGTCAAAGGTGGGTTTCTCACATCCCAGTGGATTTTGGCAAAGTCCTTCTGATAGGTTTGAAGGTAAGACATTATTGGGTTATGGGAAGATAGGGGTGCATAAAATAGTTTCTCTCCCTTCTCACTAGTGGTTTCATTTGCTTCCTACTAGTTATCATCAAAATCTGTGATCAACTTCCGTTGAGTCTTGCCAGTCCCCAGGAGCTACTCCAGCATCCGCTCCAGCAGCCATCACAGGGCTCCATGGAGGCCACAGAAGATCTCACGCAGTTTCTCAACATGCTCTGAGGAGGCGGTGGAGGTGCAGAATGCGCTGGAGCAGTGGCCACTCCTACCCCAGCAGTCAACTGCCTGGCCCCACAGTCATCACAGTGACCACCGGTGGCCCTGGTTGAGTAAGTGGCATATTTTATTGCTATATGTATGCACATCCATACATTTTAACTAAGTTTCCTATACAGTCCATTTCCATTATGTGGCCAAATTTTCCTCATCAGAAAAAAAGAATGAATAGAATTAATTAAATGGACTCTATTGGTTACTTTTAGCTGTAAAACACTATGGATTGTATAAATCTTAGTCTACCGTGGACCTATTTCCTGCAGCTATAAACATAGTCAGGAGAAATGTAAAGTTGACTATAACAATACTATAGTTAAAAATGCACAAGCCATTTTAAATCAAAGATTCAAAAGACCAATTTTCCAATAGAAGATTAACAATAATACACAAATTTCTCTCCCCAAAACCAAATATTACTAACATTTTGATTGGGATTTGAAGTAAGACCTAGAAGAAATATAGAAATAGGTCTCACCTCTGGAAGGTATGGCTGTATGAATGTCTACTTAACCCTGACATACACTACATTGAACAAGAGACAGGAATCAATATTTATTGGATGTGTGCTATAGATCAATAACTGTCCTGGCCAGCCTAAGAGCATCTTCAGGAGCAACCCTTGAAGATTAAGAAACTTAGTTTAGTTTTTCACAAAGCACAGACTGACTTGATCCATCTAACTTTCTACTTGAGGGTTCATTTAAACCCTTTTGTTATTATTATTTTTAATGTTTTCCCTGTCACTTTATTGTCACTCTTATAATTATTGCTGTTGTTAATAAAAGATAAGTCAGTTCACAGGAATGTAAGCAGTGGCACCAAACTGAAGATGACTTGATAAAGTTGAGAAAAAGCTCAAGCTGAAGTGAGCTTCAAGCATAGATGGAAGATGAAAATCAGGAAAAGATTTGGCCAAAAGTAGAAAAAGATAATTCAGTCTTGTTTTAAAAAGAATTTTGTTTTGGAAAAGAAAGATAGAGACATAGGAGAGAACAGAGTTTTATCAGAGCAAAACTAGAAGTCATAAGTGGAAGATACAAGATATGCATTACAACAAACATGTGGGTGCCATTTGACCATTCATTCACGAATCCATTGACCCAACAAATTTCACAGGTGCCTTTGATGAAGCTGCACTATGGATTTGGGAGTAAACAAGTTAAACAAGGTCCTAGGTGATTAGCTTCCAATAAAAATGCAAACAAGTTTTGCTGTGTATATTCAGTTGTCAAGGGTATAAAGTACAGTGGATATTTATTTTTAAATAATATCTCATTGAAAATAATGTTTACTCCAGTTTTCCCCTTTAATATTTCCTTCTCGCATGTGTCTGAAGATCAATAAATATGTAATTCTTTGATTTCCTCTTTTTTTCTGAACTATAGTAGATATCTAAATTCCAGATGCACAATTAATTCTTTTCTCTTCTTGCGCTTTAAAGTACCACATAAAGGGTAAACAAAGGGAAATTAGTCCAATAAACATAGTAATAAAAACTGTCATTATATCTGAATAATTTGACCAATGCCCTGAAAACTAATTGTGCTCTAAAGCAAGCTTGACAGGCACGAATAAACATGGCCCTTTCATTTTTTTGACTGCTACTCCATTCTCATTCACAAGTCCCTCAGGGCCTGTGGGAACCCCACATTTACTGCTTCATTAGTCTTCTTGCTGTATAACTTACCTCCCCCTACCTTTTTGCCCTCCCTTTCTTATAATGATATTCTGTTCTTGGTCTCAATCAAATGCAGACAATACAAATGTTGCTTTTGACCCCCAAGAATGAACACTTTTCATAGCATCATCTGGCAATATTAAATGACTAGTAGATACTACATAAATATCCCAATGCCTACATTCCCTTGAAAGCTGAGACTTGCCTACAGACCATCAATGAAGAGCTGAACCTTAGGATAAGCAGCAGCAAACAAGTACTATCCCACTCACCATAGCCCCCAACTCCTATTGACTGACCTTCAGGCCAAGGGCCCACCAGTTGCTATTTATTCTCATGCTTGCACTACTGATCTTCCTATTGTTGGAAAATATATCTTGCAACCATGTCTGTCAGAGAAGTTGAAAAATAAAGGATGAATCAAATTAACCTGTAACTTTTTTATTTAATGCCAAGGGTTAGCAAACTTCTCCTGCAAAGGGCTGAACAGAAAAACATTTCAGGCTTTAAGTCATACTGGCTGTGCTACAACTGGTCAACAGTAACTACAGTGCAGCATGAACGCCGTCACGGACACTGTGAGAAAGAGTGGGCTGCCTGTGTCCCAATAAAACTTTATTCACAAAATTAGGCAGAGGGCTAAATTGGGGTCATGGTTTGCTGACCCCTGGTTTATGCTTCCTGTCAGGTTACTCTGGGCATGTGATCTCTGCCCTATTCCTTTTCAGCTTTATTGTCTCTCAAACATAGTGTTTCTTAGTGTCCCTCTTACTTTGGATTCCATTAATGTTCATATGTACTTCAAAAGAGCCATTATAAGATCCTGTTGAAATTGTTTATTAATTTTCGATGACAGAGAAAGTTCATCCTGGAGAGAAGATGATTGTACACCTCAAGAAGAATGGAAGGGCATGTATATAGTTATAAATTTGCTGCTCTCTTCTTCAACATGTTTGATGCTTCCCTATAGCCTCCTGTAATAATGCAATCCAACACCAATTTACTTTCTCACCTCTCCTTGTCCTCCTTTTGTCATTCCAGTCATTCTAGACTACTTGATATTTTCTAAGTATAACTCCTACTTTCTGCTATTGCTTAAATAAGCTTCCTACTATCTAGGACAATAGTTTAAGAAAGCAACTTTCAACCTTTTCATCTCATAGCACACGTAAACTAATTACTAAAATTCTGTGGCACTCCAAAAAAATTGTATTTTTTGCCAATTTGACCAAAAAAAGTAGATATAATGTTGACTCATTCATACCACACTGCTATTATTGTGTTTGCTACTGTCATTTTTTTATTTGACAGTCTAAGGGAAAAGAGGTTGGTGCCCCTGACTAAAGTCAGGTATTGCATGTTTTAAAAATTCACTGGTTTCAGAGGAATCCAATTCCACTCAAAATTTCAAGGCATTACTAAAATCAACTCTGCCCCATGAAACATTCCCAGATTCCACCACTTATAGTTATGGTCTTCAGCCTTGGTGTTCCTTAAGCATTACTAAAGCCCTTATTATTAGGCTGTATCATACGAAATCACCATTTTTAGGTCAAAATGGTCAAATGTTAGAAATCTAATATATTCTGATCAATGCTATGTAAATAATATGTTTCCTCCACTTCTTGAAGGCAAGGGGTGCATCTCATTCACCTTGCTCCTCTCCCTCGTGTCTAGTGCACTGCCTTGCTCAAAAAAGAGGATCAGCCAACACTGTTGAATTGACATGTTGAATTTGAAAAACCTCCGCATTCACAAAGTAATGAAGATGGTGTACTCATCTCTAGAGTCCTTTCAACTACTACTCCAAGGATGGCCTTAATTCCTGACCTAGATGACTGAAGTTTCTAAAAATAGTACCTGGGGGAGAAAAGAGGGCAGATTGTAGTTGAGAGATGCTGTGGCATTTCCCTGGTTGCTGACTCTCTGTTACATTCACTGGGTAACAGGGACCCGCATGTTGTTATGTGATTGAGTCATTTTCAACCAGAAATATTGTGAAAATCCTGGGGCCTGAGGAAGCCCTGGGTATTCAGAGTATAAAATTCTAATGGGAAGCCTAAGTAAAACATGCCGTGTTTTATTGGCTGTCTTATATCCTTAAGTTCTTCTTTTTAATAAGAGCAAAGGAGAAATCAGTTAGCAATACGGTGCTCATCACTTTCCTGTTGCTAAGTGAGGAAGATAGAAAGAACGCTGAAGGGCTAAATCAGGGGTAGTAAAATTCTAATCACTTCCTGGTGCTATGCTTCACTGACTTGTTGGAAGAAGAAAGGCAGCCATCTGAATTGGTATGCCCAAAGGCTTGAGAATGTAGGCCCAGAATTTACAAAGGAAACCGCTTCCACTGTGAAGTTCACAGTTAAAAAGATAGGATCTCAGTTGTGGGAAAGAAATGATAAGGTAACCTCAAGCAGCCTCAATCAGCTCTCGGACATTTTTTTTCAATAAGTGGTTATAAAAGAGCTACATAATTGAAAAATTATGACCGTCCAAATATCAGTCTCTTTTGAAATGATGGTAACATCATCTTTTATGTTAATAAGTCACTTTTTTCAGTAATTGGAAAATATATATTTTAAAACTTATGAAAGAGAACAGCAACCTCACAGTGTTCCATCCCCAGAAGGGTCCTTTAGGACATTATGAGTTAAAGAGAAATTAAAAGAGGCCCTTTGGGTTCTTTGAAACAGAGACCCTACAGGAAGAGGGGTAAACAGAGGGACAGACAGAATGAGAGAAACAACCTGAGTAATTTATAAACAAATATGATCAATTTTGCGTATCCCCCTAGACAGAAGAGTGAACTCAGGAATGATATTAAAATTTCAGTCCACCTGCAACAAACTATTATCCTGGATTCACCTTCGCAATATAAATGATGGAAAAGGAAGGGAGATAATATTCCTAGATCAAATCCAAATGCTTGGCTTTCTTCATTTTAGTTTGACACATAAAGCTTTGAAAGTCTCACTAAATTACTAACAAGTCTTGATCAACACCACAGGTATTATCTGTTGTGTAAAGTACCTACTATACATTTTGAGAGTATTTACGTTGCTCTTTCCTGAGAAATTTTTATCAACCACATGTTAGCATGTCCTCAAATAAGAAAAATTCATTTGAAGACTGACCCAAGAAGATGGTATGTCTTCAAAAAAAATACCCTTGAAATTATATTTGTTTGGGAAGAACTATGTCATACTTTCTTCTCAGGATAATTTATTCATCAAAAAAAAAAAAAGAAAATCTTTAGAAATTTACCAGGAAGATGGGACAGGGCAATATAAGAATTCAGACAACAGTCTCCTCCTAGTACAACTGTTCTATTCCCCTCTTTCCTAGGAGCATATCTATTGATACATACCAGTTAATTAGCATTTCCAAGTCTATCTAAGTCCTTTCTAGTATGAGTATCAGGCCCACATTTCTCACTGTTCACAGGCATACCAGAAAACACCTTGTCAAAAGTTCACAAGCACAACGAGAAGTGCCCATGACACAATTATAACGTACATCAGGAAAGATCTGTCCAACTAAGGTCTTTCCAAGCAAGAAACCAAACACAGGACAGTAGCTGACATGCAGAGGTGCAAACGACTGCCTGCACAGATGCTGAGTGTACAACAAGGAGACGCATGGAGGGGTGTCTGCAGGAACAGCAGAGCAGGGCCAAACAAGATCATCAGTGCAATGCTGAGAAACTGTCATCCGAAGCCCTGACCAGGGCAGGAGCCTTCTCCTTGCTTCTCCGGCTTCATTATGGGTTCCAGGGACTTATCTTTCCCCTCAGCCTGTCAGGCCATTGCTGAGACTTTGCACTATCCCATATCAGTTCCCTTAAATCATGCCCACAAGTAAATAAACCCCTTTATTAAACTCTCCTCAGATTTTCCTGTTGTTGTCTGTGTCCTGCTGAGTCCCCTACTCATGCCTCGTACCTCATCCAAGTCATGAATGAATTGGCTGTTTTAGCACAGCCACACAAAGGTAAAGGACCCAGCAACCCACAGTAGAAGCCTCCCTTCTAACTGATGTCTACCAATTATTTGGCATTTTCAAGTCCATTTCGGTATACTAGCAATCGTGTGCATATTTCTTGTTCAACAATTATGTCATTGAAGGCCTGGTCAAATACTCGCAGAAAACCAGTACATGAGATGGGTCTATGGTATGTATGTCTCCACTTTCATTCTAATCAAATTTACTTCTAAAAAGGAAATGAAATCACATTAGTCTAATCTTTCTCAGTAAATCCATGATGATTCTTAGTAATCACCTCCAATTTGCATTATGCTCACCATCTTTTATTCATTAATTGATTCCAGATTTTTGCTGATAATTGTTATGAGACCACCAATGTAATTTATAAACCAGAGAATTGAGTTTCTTTTTAAACTTTACATCAACCTTGGCCAATTATGATCCCCTTGCTCCTCTCCATTCTTCATAGCTCTACAGAGTAACAGAATTCAATGTACTATTGCATTTATCATACTGTTATATAATTAACTTTTCTTGTGGTTGTTTTATCCCCTAGACTGTGAGCCCTTGAAGGCAGCGATTGTGTCTTATTCATCTTGACATCACTGGCATCCAGCAAAATGTCAGGGTATTACAGATTCACAATAAAAGTTTGCTGAATTGAATTTAAAGCACCAGTGTGATGTTTTTACATTTCCTCATATCCTCAGGCTGGGCTTCAGTTTCCTCTCACTAGTATTAGACCCTAGCCAATCTAGTATGTACATCCCTTGATAGAGAAACTGCCACATGTTGGGAGAAGACAAGTAATGTGTGACTCCTTCCTGGAAAGGGCTTTATGGTAGAATCATCTCTCCATCTTCTATCTTCTTGTTCTGACACAAACAAGCTTTTCTTCTCTTTGGCATTTTCAGCTTCTGACACTTGCACTTGGTTATCCGGCTCTCCTCCCAACACTGTGTCCTTTTTCCTCTGTGTGCTCATCAGAGAACTTCTCAACCAGTCCTTTATCAGGGCAACTTCCCCTTTCTTTCTGCATTGCAATCCGTAGCTATTATTCTATTTGAATTTCAGTTCTCAGAGCATCCCAACTCATTCAGCAGTCTTTTCTTTTCTGGCCAAACTGTTATATCCATTCCACCAATTTTTGTCTTTTCTTTTCTTTCTTTTTTTTGGCAGAGAGGGCAAAAACTATTTTCCACTGGCATTGATGTGTGTCTTTGGGATCCAGGGTTTTGAATACAGCTTATGCAAATAATGCTGTTTAGAAAATTGTTTTTAGACTATTGGATAGTTGGTTTTTAAGGGCATTTCACTAGCTCAGGCATAACTCCCTCAAGTTTGCAGAGTGCATGGGGCAGGAAGAAAAAATATTTTCTCTGCATCTGAAGTTCTACAGGTTGTCAGACTGGGCTCTGATGTCTAAACAGAGAGGATCTGGCAGAAAGAGTAGGTGACAATAATTGTGACCTAAAACAACATCTGTTATGTGAATTATGACATTGGCTGTCACTTCACAGGTTTGGGTTTGCAAGGCTAATCTGTAAAGCTGTTTATTCCTGCCTCATGAGAAACGCGGCACGGGGCTAATGTAAGAGGGAACTTCGGGTCCCAGTTTTGCCTCTACCTGGCTCATCTAACCCTAGAAGCTGTCTCTCTCCAGGGTTCACCTTCCTCTCATAAAATTATGTGAGCTGTAGTAAATATTTGCTAACATCTTTTCTACCTCCGCTATTCAATGATTCCCTGAAAGAAGCAACTAGCTAAAGGAGGTGTTTTTGTAATTAAATGAACTACCTGCACAGGTTGCTTGTGTGATCATGGCCAAGGCCCTGAGGGAAATTTGGGTTTCTGACCATGCCACTTCCATTATGTGAACTAGGGCTAAACCTGCCTGAATCTCCAGTTCTTCAACTATAAAACTGGGGTCCAAATAATACGTACGTACTTCATTAGGTTGTTGTGAAGGTTAAAAGACAAAACACCCAGTTCAGTGAGTGGCATGTAGTAATATCTCAATAGATGTAGCAAATTAACATAACTATAAAACAAGAAAGGCTACAAATGGAATTATTGTAGAATTACTAAGAATTATTTCTTATAGTCCATAGATGGAAAAATACATTCTTATTTTATTATTTTAATTATTTTTAATTTCAGTTCAATTTATTTAATTTTTTATTACACTTATTGGGGTGACATTGGTTAATAAAATTATATAGGTATAAAGTGTACAATTCTATGATACATCATCTGTATGTTGCATTGTGTGTTCACCATCCAAGGTTAAATCTTCTTTCACCATTTATTTGACTCCCCCCTTTACTCATTACTACCCTATCCCTCTTCCCCCTAGTAACCACCATACTATGTCTCTGTCTATGAGTTTTTATTTGTCTTGTTTATTCATTTATGGCTTTCAGTTTTATATCCCACATATGAGTGAAATCATATGGTTCTTGAGATTTAATAAAATCCCCATCAAAACCTCAATGGCATTAAAAAAGTAGAAAAAAAATCATCAGATATGTATAGACCCACAAAAGACCCCAAATAGCCAAAGCAATCCTGGAAAAAAAGAATAAAGCTGGAGGTAACACACTCCTTGCCTTCAAAATATACTACAAAGTGACAATAATAAAAACAGCATGGTATTACAAAAAAAAAAAACAGACATACAGACCAATGGAACAAATGAAAACTTTTCAATAAATGCTGCTGGGAAAATTAGAAAACCACACGGCAAAAGAATGAATGTAGACTTCGGTGTGTCCCCATATACAAAAATTAATTCAAAATGGATCAAAGACCTAAATATAAGACTTGAAACAATAAATTACACATAAGAAAAACATAGGTACTAACTTATAGACCTTGGCCTTAGGATAATATAATTTGACCTCAAATGCCAAAGAAGTCAAAGTAAAAATAAATGAATGGGACTATATCAAGCTAAAAACCTTCTGCACAGCAAAAGAAACCATCATCAAGACAAAAAGGCAACCAACAGAACAGGAGAACATAGTTGTAAGCAATAGTGCTGACAAAGCGTTATACTGAACCTATATACAGAACTCATACAACTCAACAACAAAAAACCCAAACAATCCAATTAAAAAACAGGCAGAGGAGCTGAACAGAAACTTCTTCCAAGAAGATGTACAAATGGCCAACAGACATATGAAAAGATGTTGAAGTTCACTAGCTATTAAGAAAATGAAAATTGAAACAATGATATAGCACCTCATACCTGTCAGAATGGTTATTATCAACAAGACAAGTAATAACAAGAGGCTGTAGAGAATAAGGAATCTTCATTCACTGCTGGTGGGAATGTAAACTGTAGAGCCACTATGGAAAACGGTGTGAAGCTTCCTCAAAAATTAAGAATAGAGTTACCATATGACCCAGCAACCCTTGCTCTGGGTATTTACCTAAAAAAATTAAAAACATTTACTAGCAAAGACATGTGCACCTAGGTATTCATTGTAGCATTATTCGGGATGGCCAAGACATGAGAACAACAAAACATCCCTCAGGAGATGACCGGATAAAGATGAGGTACAGATGTATGAGAGGATACTACTGAGCCACAAGAAAAGATGAAATGCTGCCATTTGCAACAGCATGAATGGATCTTGAGATAGCATGCTAAGTGAAATGTCAAACAGAAAAAAATCAAGAGCCATATGATTGTTTTATTATTTTTTGGAAGAGATCCACTTAAAGCT
Organism: Anoura caudifer; assembly: GCA_004027475.1. Classification (NCBI taxonomy): domain Eukaryota; kingdom Metazoa; phylum Chordata; class Mammalia; order Chiroptera; family Phyllostomidae; genus Anoura; species Anoura caudifer. The sequence goes on from PVKU01005006.1 coordinate 80,896, forward strand.
AACCTAATTCTGGTCCAGAATCTTCTCCTAAGATCAGATTTTTCACCTGGTGCACTGCAAGAATTTCTACAACGTGTCATACCCGATTATTTGGTCAGGGGAACTAACCTCTTTTCCTTTAGATTATTAAATAAAAAATGGTAAAGTCAACACAATTACAGCCATCTAGTGTAAATGAATCAAAATTGTACCTATTTTTTCTCAGATTGGCAAAAAATATATTTTTGTGTGGGCCTCAGAATTTTAGTAATTACTTTATGTGTGCCATGAGATGAAAAGGCTGCAGATCACTGCCTTAGATCCTTAAGAGGTTGGTACTTACACTGCCTCCACCTTTTAGTCCTTCGAGTGGGGACTCTCCTACGAAGCGGGGAGGTACCAGGACCATTCTGGCATTTCCATCAGGACACACACATAGGAGGTTTCCCCTTGTGTTCATGCTGATATGCCTTTTGGTATTTTTCTAGATCCCTTATCATTTTGTGTTATGTAGAGGCACTGCTCCAATTAAATAAATATTTACTGAGCAATTTCTTAGACACTGGAGAGGGCACAATGATCTGAAAGAGAGGTTCTGGCCTTAGGAGCTACATGGTTTTGTTAAAGGTGAGTAAGATAAGACACACTTAAAGCACATAATGCAATGAGGCTACAGCACCTACAGTGTATGCAGGAGTGTTTGAGATGAATCTTGAAGAATTGGTAACATTTTATTAAGCAAAATTGATAAGGGCAGCTGCTTGAGAGGAAGGAATCTTAAAAATAAATATAGGGGTAAGAGCTGCATTGTCATTCTTAACAAGACAGTATTGATTCAATTTGGGAGAGCTGGTCTTAATAGAGTAGAGTGAAAGCTAATGAGTGTTTTAAAGCTTTGGAGGATATGACTTTAGATGGGTAAAAGCAGTGTTTAGGGGTTTTTTTGTATGAGTTTTTTTAATTTTTCAATTATAATTGACAGCCAGCATTACATTAGCTTCATACTGATTAGTCATATATACAGCTTATGAATGACCCCCCCAAGTAAGTCTAGAACTCACCTGGTACCACACATAGTTATTATAATATTATTGATTACATTTCCTGTGCTGTACTTTACATCCCTGTGACTATTTTGTAACTGCCAATTTGTATTTAATCCCTTCACCTTTTTCACCTAGCTCCCCAACCCCCTTCCCATCTGGTAACCATTAGTTTGTACTCTGTATCTGAGTCTGTTTCCATTTTGTTTGTGTTTGTTTGTTTTGTGTTTTTAGATTCCACATATAAATGAGATCATATGGCATTTGTCTTTCTGTCAGACTTTTTCTACTTAGTATAATACCCAGCGCTTAGCTTTTACTTAGCAATTAAACCACAACTTATTCACTCAACAGAATATGTTGATGTACCAGGCAAGTGAGGGTCTTTAATTTATATAAACAGAAATGTTTGTGGCAGAATCTAAAATAAAACAGGCTCCGAGGTGAGAGACTGGAGGCCACAAGAGTGGTAGTTCTGAGCATTCTGTAGGTTATTTAAGACTTCAGTTACTAATAAGAAGTATTTATTGGAAGTTTCTACATGCCACACATTGTGCTGCCTGCTTTTCAAGACTAACTGGCACGTACCATACTAGCCTTATAAAGCAGGCGCTAGCATCCCATTCGCAGCTGGGGAACTGAGACTCCTGGGTAGTAAATCACCCACTCAAGAATATACCATCAGAAAAATCACCAAGTCAGAATTCAAACCCAGTGCATTCTTGTTCTAGAATTGCACTTTGAACTGCTATATCACCATTTTTAATCGCTTTCCTATCCCATACAAACACCCAAAACCCTTAATTACAAAGACGAACAAATAAGGGGTAAGAGCCTGGCCCCCAGCACCCTGTTTCTCTGCAGGTGACCTGCCCAGCGCTTGTGGGCAGGCGTAGGGCATCGCCCTCACTCTCACTTTCAGCACAGAAGGTGTCAAATCTTTTTAAAGCAGGAACTATTTTCACACATTATCCAAATGTGCAAAAAAAAAATACTTAATACCTCTATTTAGCTGTTTGGCGAAGTGTGCTTTTCATAACCTCCTTACACGGCCTGTTCTAAAGAAAAAGTATACTCTCTGGGAAGCACCAATTTGCACTTTTATACATGCTTGTTAGTGTGCTACTTAGGGTCAGAAGTGCTAAAATCAGTCCCCTGCTGCTTATTCTTGTATTAGGTTTGCGTTTTCTTGAAAAAAAAAAAAAAATCTCATGAAACCTTACTGTATTGTTTTTATATGTTCCAATATTTCTCTCATTTACTTCTGGTTTCTGGGTTGCAGATGCTATTTAAGAACCAGTTTCTTTTTGCAAGGTTAGAGGGTGCGAGTTGATATTTTAGCTAAGAAAAGAAATTCTATTTTAATTTATTTCTACAGAGCAGCTAGCCAAACTCCAGTTTTCCAACATTTTATCATGTTTTCTAAAACTAGTTATTTTCCACAAAAATATTTTTCAGTTATTATAACTGCAAATCCTCTTTGTTAGTCTTTTTTTTTTTCATTGATTATCTCAAGCTTGCCATATTCCTATTGATTTTACTATTTAGCTTTGGGTCTATACATACCAAATATCTTAAAAATTATTTTTCAATAAAAAAATAATTTGTCTAATTGTAAATGTATTTAAACTTGAGGATTATATTCCACAATTTTCACAACAGCTCTTTGTATTTTAAATGTGAAAGCCCTATGCCGAAGCAATGTGTAAAAACATTTTTAAATAGCAAAATAGCAAAAAAATTGTCTACGGTGATTCAACAGACTACAGTATTGAAAACTGGATGCTCTCTAACATTTTATGATTCTTTTATTCTGTTACTACCTGTAGGTAAATCAGTGTTTTCCAGGCTTTAGGAAAAGATCATGCCTCCAACTAAAGCAGCATGAGTTAGAAACTGTTATAATGACTATTACATTTGAGTGTCAGAAGTACACTCATAATTCAAAAATAATAATTATCTACCTTATGGTTTAACAATGAGCAATTCCAGTAAGTTCTTACTTTCTCCACATGGAAAATACTTACGGATGTGTCCAGATAATACCACAGGTATCAGTAAGTGAGACAAACCTGGAATTCATTCATTTGTAGCAATACCACTGTCTAAAGCTGCATCTTATCAATGACTTGGAAGTCCCAGGGACTTAAACTTGTTAAGGTAACACCCTGAAGTTCTGAAGCCAACAGCAGGATATCTTTGTGCGGGGCGAGATTATCACGAGAAAAATAACTATCATGTGTCAGAAGCACTTGTGATTTCAGAATCACAAGTCACTTTCTCTGTAGATATATAGAGAGGCACTGTGGCAAGCATTTTATTTTTGTCAAAACATTTTCCTTTAGGTAGTTAGGGAATTATTCTTGAAAATCTAAAAACTTCACTTTGCATGTGTCCTGTCTCTTGAGGGGGAGCCCCTGAAGCCTGGGGGCAGGGCCTGTGCAGTGAGTGCAGCGTCTCTCACCTCCTGGGTCTCTCTCTCCCAAACCTCCAGCTTTCATCTGCGGGTTTCCGAATCCAGGAACCACAAAGCATGCGGGCCTTGCTTACTCACAGGCCCGGTGAGATATGCAAATGTTCCCTGGGACCTGTGGAAATGGACCGCTATGACATCCCCACCGAACCTGTGGGTTTCCCATGTTCAGCGCCTTCGGAGCCTGTACTTTCATGTAGCATACATTTTTTGATTAACTCTTTCATGCAAATAGCCACCCAGGCCCTGAGGATACTAAAATTTGGTACTTCCAATGGTATCAATTAACTTGGTTATCAATATTTAGCATCTATCATGTGATACTTTTTCTAGCTCCCCATAAATTTGGAACTGAGGGAAACAGTTTGCATTCTGAACACAAATTTGGGTCATAGTATAGATTTTAATCCACCTAAAGAATGAGGTTTTTTTGGTTTTATAAGATTCCACTATAGGCCATTTAAATTAATTAACCCACATCAAAATGCAATATGACCATCAGAAGGGAGCTGGACAGTCTTCATCTTAAATTCTGGTCACAAAGCTGTTCCCAATGTGAAGATGAACTTGGAACCTTTTAGATAGGGTGACCACACCTCCTGGTTTGCCTGGTTTGGTTGTTCTGGTTTGTGTTTGTTGTTTCAGCATAACTATTAATAATGTCCTCTTCCCTTTCAAGAGTGCCCTGTTTAGATAATACATTTTATATTATCTTCTGCCTTCAGTAGCACTGGGGCAGAGAAGACTAATAATCCCAAAGTAGAAAGGAGATGCATCAATTCAAGGTGGGAATCTTCAAACCACAAATTGTTTCAAAGAAAGATTGGTGGGTATTAGAACAGGGATGTGGATTCTATTATGATCATGCAACACCTGAGAAGCAGGAGGGTCTTCAATGACCATTGATGAATTCAGACCCGCTCACCTAAGCCAATGGCCTTGAGAAGTAGCTTGTCCAAAGTCACAGAGCGAAGCAAAATTACTCCATGGACAGCTGTGGCACTAGATAGACTCCTGACTTGAAATGATCCATGTGGATTTAGAAAATATGAATCTGAGCTCTGACTTTGATGAACCTATAAGAGACCTTTCTCAAATTTTCAGGACACTGTCAATTGTCCACCCTCTTGGGAAGAGGATGAACCAGATTTACCCGATTCGTAAGTAGAAAGAAACAAGACATCTGAGTGCCATGGAGCAAATTCATACCTGCTCTCCATAGGAAACACTAGAAGAAATGATACAACTTACAGAATCTGATACTAACATCAAGGTGGTGTTTTATTGGGGGGCAAAATTATTCTCACTAGTGTCCCTTTAAAAGTGCAATACTATTTCTCAAACTTTCCTAATTTATCTTTATCTGAGTCCTTCATTTATACTCTAAGCCCAAACCTTACACTGAGTTAATGAATTCCATTTATCCCCTTCCTGTTTGGTAAAGTAGTATTGCTCAATTGAATGAAAATAATCTTTTTCAAGTCTTAAAGAATGCCATCTGGTTCTGATATTCAAGAATTTGGTGAACATGCTCATGTTTACTCTAGACTTATAAGTTTTAATAACATTCCATCTGGAATACATTTCCCATACTGGAACACTATTTTTATTACACCCTTATACTGAATCCCCTTTAGTGTTTTGATTATCTTAGAGGCTTTTCCTAGAATGATCTTATATTGCATATCTGAGTATAAAAATAAATTCCAAATCATAGTCATGGACACAAAATCATGTTGTAAAATGGAATGTTCTCATCAAGACTCCATGGGTTGCAGAAAACAGAAACTCACTCCAGGTAGCTTAGGTAAACGGGAGTTTATAATGTGGATAGAGCGTCAAGAATGGTATTAGAGAAACTAGGAGAATGTCAGATCCAGATAGGGCTCCTTCTAGCTCTGCCTTTGAATTCTGCGTTGATATTCCCCACCACATTCTCCTTGCCTGCACATCCCATCCCATTTTTTACCCCTTCACCTTCTAGGGCACATGAACCTTGTGTATGGCCGGCACGGTCACCTACATGGACCATTCTGCACATCACATTTCAGTTCTAGAATTCATCACTGACTGGCTAAAGGCTTTGTGCCACTTAGTTCAAATGCTTGAGAGAAATTATCTGACTGACCTCTGTCCAATGAGTAGATTAGCTCACTTTTGATTAGGGCCTCATCTCTAATAAATTAATGAGGGAGAGGAGTAGGAATGGGTCACCTGGTTAGTGTGGCTTCCACTTCTAGAAGCCAAGGGAGAGGAATGGCTGTGAATTCTAGCAGGCAAAGAAACATGTCTAGTACAGGGCAGGAAAAGAATTTACACTTGGTGTTCACCTTTTTTGGATGATGCCCTATATTCCAGAAACAGCTTCCACTTCTGTTTGATCATTTGTCAAGAATTATATTATCTCATTGTGCTGAGATACCTTCACAGGTCTTTCCTCTAAAAGGGCAATGAAGTAATAAATATTGTCACTATTGATTTTGTAGGTTTTTAAATGACAATGTGGAATAACAATCACCTTGGTGTGAAATGCTTACTGTGATATTCCAGAGACTAAAAAATTTAAGCATAAAACATATGCACGAATAAAACACGCACATATATATTTTTCCAAGTGCATACTATTTAGCATCCCTTTTTTGCAAGACAGTGTTTGTATTTCAAAAAGGAGCATACCATACTTGGTAAACAGGTGCTTCTTGAGACCAACTCAAATTCCTTACTAGAATAAAAAAACAGCATGACAAATGATTTTGCTGTATTACTCATATCTTCAGTTATTAATGTGTCTCTCATTAAAAGGCCATATGTTAGGTTTTGCAAACAAACCAGTACAGAGGTTCAGCTGAAGTACATTGTCACAAATAAATCAGTCTGTTCTACTTTTAGAATCCTGGATACTGGCTCTGCTGGAGATCTCGATGTGGTTTGCATGCACACATGCCCCCAGAAATTGCTCCTCTATATGCATAAGTCTCCACTGTGAACCTCTTTTTATTACCTTTGGTTTGTCAAGTGAAAAGCAGTCAATCAAAACCACTTGACAATGTGTCAGTTGAAGAATCTTATAGAACTATAAAAGTATGAGCATTTACAGTTTTCAAGAATATAGGCAGTAAAAATGAGGCTGGTGTACAGTGATCTTGACAATAAGACATAAAACCTCAGATTGCTAACCAAGATAAAATGCTGTTTTTATCTGAGGTTTTGCCAGATTCTCTAACAGATGCCATTACACAACAAGGAACAGTATCTTCATATTGTGATGGAAAGCTCAGCCTGAGGGTCACTGATGACTGCCAGATCAAGTATCGGTTCCCCAGAGAACATCAAACCCACAAAACAAACAAAAAAATGAGAGAGAGAAAAAAAAAAAAAACATCTCAGACCTTGCCAAATAGCTCCTGAATGATCTGAGCTCATCAGAACATCCAGTTCAAGATGGGCCTTTTCCATGTGTGTGCGCACCTATGTGGTCAGCTCAAGTTCAGTGGCAGAGCTCAACAAAATGATGGTTCCAATGAAAGACACTTTTTATATACCCCTGAGGATAAGAAAAAGAATCTCAGGTTTAAGAAGCAAGGAAGTGACCACACATTCTGTGGTGAGGAAGAAATACACTTTGGCGAGAGGAGAAGTTAGGGCTCCGCGGGGAAAGGAGGAAACAGAAGCACACAGTTCAGCCACTCACTCCGACATGGCAATGGAGACGGGGCACTTCAGGAGCCCCAACTGTGGATGCTTCTTTGGCCTGCTCTATTCAGTGCCCTAACTACCGGATCCAGGCACTCACATTACCTTCCCTGCATGCCACTAATTTTTCTGCGTTTTTAACATTTTAATTAGAAAATTATACAACTTTAATAAGAAAGCAACCAGGGATTGCCCTCTAAAAATTAACTCTGCAACATTTAACATAAGATACGTCTGTGGTAATCATACTTCACAGAGTCTCAGCCTAAAGACTGTCTACGTCCTGGAATGAATGAGGGACCCTCGCTCCCTTGTCATTCCATGGAGAAAGGCTAGGGCAGACCTTAGCAGTTGACTAGGACCTGCTTAAGTAAGTTCCAGACTCCAGGCCATGGCTAATGGAGACCTGGCTGCCAGGAGCAGCTGAAACTCTGGTGATCCTCTTCCAAATCGGGGAGCCCTCGGCGAGGGCACTCAGGACTTCTTCCCTCTTTCAAAGCGACTATTTACCACGTCAGTATGTGTCAGACATTTTTCTCACATGATTTTATTCTCACAGCAACCTGACATGGTGTTATTATATCTTATCAAATTTTTAAAAATTACATAAGTAATACATGTTTTTGCCAAAAATGAAAAAAAAGATGAAATAAAAAAAGTAAATACTACCCCTGCTTGCACACAAGCTATACCACGTATCAAACTTCCCAGAGGTAACCACATGACCAGTGCCTTGAGTACCTTCCAAAAACCTTCTATACATGTGTCTTCCCATTTTTTCTCATGGTCTTCTGAAACATTTCATTTCACACTGTGTCTTGAACATTTATCCAAAGCTAATTTATTTGCCTCTCCCATATCAAATCAAGTTTCTCACTATTAATTTTCCACATCTAAGCTATTTGCATTCTTTTATTATTTAGTCGCTGCATGGTTTTCTACTGAATAAACATTGTATTCTTTATTTAATGAGTTTTCTCAACATCTGGTTTCTAGTTTTTCACTATTACTAATAATGACGCAAAGAGCATTCTTGTACTTCTTTGAATATAATATTTGCAAGTGATATTGCTTGGTTAAAATTGTAACATTTTGAACTATGATAGATATTACTCTATTTGTGACATGAGGATTTTAGTGCCACTTTAGTGGGTGGGGACACTGGGCTCACGGAGGTTAGGACACATGGCAGGGGTCACAAAGCTGCTGAGCAAAGTTGTGGAGCAAAGATTTGAAACTGGGTTTATCTGGTTCCCAGCTTCACCACTTCTACCTTTGTCACTTGATTTTAAAGGTTTAACAAGGAATCTAGTAAGTCATTCTTAAATTTCTGAAAGGAATAGAGTCATTTTGGTGCTAGTGTGGACAACAAAAATTTTATTAAGGATGAGACAAACTACTGATCCACTCCTTTTTACAAGGGATGTGAGATTGCAAGAATGCTTAAATGTGATTTTATTTATTGATTTTATTTATTGATTTTTAGAGAGAGGGAAAAGGAGGGAGAAAAAGAGGGAGAGAAACATCAATGTGTGGTTGCCTCTCATGTGCCCTGTAGCTGGGGACCAAGCCTGCAACCCAGGCATGTGCTCTTACTGGAAATCCAACCCTTTGGTTCGCAGGTCAGAACTCAATCCACTGAGCCAGTTCAGCCAGAGCTCATTTATTTATTTATTAAAAATAATTGAGCACCTATTCTCTGCTAATCATGGTGCTACGCCACTGAGACCCATGGTTAACAAGATTGACAGGATTTCTACATTTTAGTTGAGAGCACTGAATCCTAACCTTTAGACCACCAGGGAGCTGCAGTACACTTTAGTTGAAAATTAAGACATTAACCAAATCATCATAAAAATTAACATGAAGGTACACGCTGCTTAACAACAGGGATGAGGACTGAGAAACTGTTGTTAGGCAATTTCATCGTTGTATGAACATCACAGAGTGCACTTACACAAACCCAGACGGTATAGCCCATTGCTCCCAGGCTACAAGCCTGTACAGAATGCCACTGTACTGAATTCAGTAGGTAGTCTTAAAAAGTGGCAAATATTTGTGTATCTAAACATGAAGCAGGTACAGTATAAATTATAAAAAACGTCATGCCTCTCTAGGACTCTCACCAAGAATGGAGGCTGCAGGATTGGAAGCTGCTCTGGGCGGGTGAGTGAGTGGTGAGTAAGCATGAAGGCCTAGGGCTTTACTGAGCAACTTTGTAAGTGCTGTACACTGAGCTGCACTGAAGTTATAAAACGACACAAGATTCAATCAAGCGCAAGACAAAATGCAATCAAGGGACTTGATAAACACAAGATATATGAGGACGCTGCCGGAGTAACCTGATACTGTTTTTGTAGCAAACTATTGTTTATAAGTAGAAAGAATACACTGTCAGATAATGATAAATAGTATAGAAGATATTTAAACTAGTAGAATTCACTTATTATTACTATCAAGCATTACATACTATACATAATTGGATGCACCGTGCTTGTCCACAGCTGGCTGTGCAGCAGGTGAGTTTGCAACAGCACCTCCACAAACCTGGGAGTGATGTGTTGTGCTACAAGGGTATGACAGCAATGCCATCACTAGGCAAAGGGAGTTGTTCAACTCTGTTATAGTCTTATGGGGCCACCACCGTATATGGGGTCTGGCATTGGCTGAAACATCATTCCTCAGTGCCTAACAGTAATTGACAAGAAAAATCATAGCAGTGATCTATGGGCTCATAATAGGATTTGACATAAGCAAAGGCTCAGAACAGGATTCCTCCAGTTAATGCTGACTGTGTTGAAATCCGGAGGACAGGCAGAGTGACCAGGGGAGGGAGGAAGGAAATCGCATTCTGTTCCAGGCAGAAAAAAGCGTGTGTAAAGGCCATAGTGAGAGGAAACAGAGCAAGTTCCAAGGACTGAACAAAGGCCCACGCGGTTCTAACACAGAGGCGGAGAAAGTGCTAGTAGGACCCAGTGCTGGACAGCCTTGTGAGTCTAGGGAAGAAACATGACCTTTAGTAAAATGGGAGCCATCAAAAGGTTTTTAGGAAGGTGTAAATCAAATGGCAGCAGGTGAGGCAGTGATTGCTTAGCTCCCAGCAGCAATGCTCATCAGTACATGAAACATAAATACAACTGAACCACACCCAATGCGGGCACTCACTCTTTTTCTTTCACGTTCCTCAAAAAGCAGTTTACTTAAATGATAGTTAAATCTGAAGCTGTAGTGAAAAGTATCACCATCACCATCAGGGGACAGCAATATACACAAAGAGTTCAATTAGAGAGATTTCCAAATCAAGTCAGCAGCAAATGCTGACATCAATTTAAAATTAACCAACTACATAAGCAGTACAAGTAGCCACTTGGGGAAGCACACATTTTGGGAAGAATTCGCTTAGGCCAAAAGAGTGCGGCAGCTGCTTCAGAAAGAGACTCTGTAACTAACCCCATAACCTCAGCCTCTCTGAGCCTTCTAAGCATTAAGATTCCACTGCGAAGTCAAGATTCCAGAGGGCAGATACCATAACATAACTTATTAGCTAACCTTGGTCATCCCAGACCCCTGAACACCTGAAATACCCCAGACACAAACTGTATGCACAAACCCCTGGGACACTGGCTCCGTGCCGGAGAATACAACTGCGACATCAGCATGCGGTGCTGCAGGGCCTCCGACCCAAACACCCAGCGTTTAGGTCACTTCGAATTCCACTCAAATGCTTCCCTCCCGCAGTCTCTGAAGACTATTACCCAATGATAGAAAATGTTCACAAGGTTTACAGTGGTCCTAAAGTCGAACGGCTGTGAGAGGTGGCCATAAGATAAATTCAATTTCCAGGGTCTTCAGGCCCCAGATTGCACTCTTCAGCACAACTCTCAAGGTCATCACTAGATAGTCTCAGCTGTGATTACCAGCACTTTCGTACCACTTTTCCTACTCCCTCTTGCCCACCACAGTTTATGCCCCAGTTACACGGGAGTTCCGCCTGATCACAGTGACGTGCCACAGCCTCTGGCTCCTGTTGCGTTCACCAGATGACACGCCATTCCTCATTGCAGAGCTCCAGCCCATCTTTTAAAACCAAATCTGAATGGACAGTCAGGGAGCAATGCAACATTTTTTGAACACTAGGTATTTGGAATATGAAGATGAATGAATCACAGTTTTTGTCCCCAAGAAAGTCACCTACGTGCCTCTCCTTTCACAGAGATTAACAGGTTGCCTCTAATAAATAATGTTAAACAAGGTAACTTGGATATATCTGGACAAGAATAATAAATTTGATGTGCAACCACCCAAAAAAGGGAACAAGAACACCTGAAGTCCTAATACATACAATCCTGTCATTCAAGGGGGGGCATCCCAAAATCCCAAATTTATTTATAAAAAATTTGTGTATTTATTCTTACATGTTTAAACTGCAGTCATCTTCAAAGCACTGTACATCTGTTGCAATACATCTATTGAGACATTTTTTTCTACTGCTCAAAAAAGTTTTGAACTCATCAATTTTGAGGCCTTTTAGTGCTTCTGTTGTTTTTTGTTTCACCTCTTCCACATGGATGGAAACGTTTCACTTTGAGGACTTTTTCCATTCAGGGAAACAACAAAAAAAGTTACTCAGGGCAAGATCTGGTGAATAGGGAGGGTGGGGCATGGGGGTCATGCTGCTCTGGGTTCAAAAACTTCTGAACACTCAGCACACCAGTGGGTTGATGCCCTTGTAAATCCCCATCATGAAATGGGCAAACACATTGAAAGTCTCCAAAAAAATTCACTGAAGTTGAACACAGCCTCTCACAACAACACCAGCTGGTACACTGATACAGATGGGTTCCTAGAATGGTGCTCACCTAGCAGGGGACATCTGCACTATAAGGTACTGCCATCTGAAAGATAATACAGGGTACACACAATATCCTCAAGGCCTTAGAATTTCCTGACTCCAATAGAAGAAAATATATTATAAAATTTATTCATTTATTTACTTACTCATTATTTCAATTTGTGATGTATAAGATATTATGCTAAGTACTAAAAGTCATGTGGATGATTGACAAGTCTATATCTCAAAGAACTTAAAGTAGATAAGACATGGATACAAATAAATATATTACACAGGAATAATGTAAAAAGAGTTAAAAATAAAGCCCTGTTAGATTTCCAAGGGCAGAGAGTTCCCTTATTATCATTAAGAAATCTTAATGATGCTAAATGCCTAGTGGAGAAGACATCCCAGGGCTCACCCAGGGGTTACTGGAACACCTTGTTGGGTACCGCCTGAGACAATCCATTTCAATCTCAGACAGTTATAAATGCCAGGCATTTTTTTTTCCCACTGACCCAGAATATAGTTTCCTGAAACTTCTATCTATTAGTCCTATGCCTACTTGTGGTAACTTTCAGAGTTGATTTATTTCTTCTTCCATATTTACTAGTCAAAAATATTAAGTAAGTATGCATTCTTCTTAAGCTTTATCTTTTATCATTTACCTTTGTTGAGTTCTTTTTGGAACTCTGTTCTTATTCAAGTTATGAGTTAATCATCCCAGCTTCTAATATCCTCAAATTTTATTAGTATTAATTAAACTTCTCTTTTAATTTATTAATAAGTACAGGGTGGGACAAAAGTAGGTTTACAGTTGTTTGTATGGAAAATAATACAATAATTAGTAAATAATAATACAAAAAAACTCTTTTTTGCAAACCCACAACCGTAAACCTACTTTTGCCCCACCCTGTGTATCCAGCCGGAATCACATTTCCAGGGAGTTATCATTAACATTGCTACAGGAAAGACTCAGACAGCCAAATGCATACCTAATGGGATTATCACTCAGTTCACAACCCTCCCCCGACTGGTGAGGATTCATAGGCCACTCTGAAGCACATCTTGCTAAAATCCAGATATGCAATTTCAACAACATTCCGGTAACCTATCAGTTGAGTAACTAATTCATAAAAAGTAAAGTTTAACTGCATGATGTGATAATAATGAACCTACTCTGAGTCTTAGTGATCAACTTTTCATTATGCCCCCTATGCCAGAATCAATTTCAGTTAGTTATTTAGAGATGAGGAAATCTATATTCTTCTCTCTTTTCGTTCAAAATTAAAAAGTTACCAGTTTCTGTTTTCTAGCAATGCTCCAGTATTCTGTGAATTCTACACAATAAACCTAAAACTTTTCTGAAACTAGCTAGTTTTTTAAATAATGAGATTTCAGAAAGTCTCAGCTTGTAGGAGCATTCACTTTAAAAGCAACCCCACACCTACAGAGAAAATACATGCACATTGTTTTTGTAATATTAATATATGTATCATAAATGAATAAAAGATGAAAAAACACAATTTTCTACTTTAGAAATGGCAAAGATCTCAAAAGATTTTAAAAGGAACGTATGTTAAAATATATTTACGTTTGCTATGAAGAAATTAAGCAAATCACTAAACAAATATTACCTAGTAGATTTTTATGATAAAACTATATTTATTACAATTAAAAATTTAGTGTATGTATTTTATATGCATTGCAAATCAAAGTTCTCTTTTCCTATTCTAATTTCCAACACTGATTTTATGGCTTCTTGTGGGGCGGATGGTGGGGAGGATGTTTTCATAGATTGTTTCCAGTTGGATGGTTGCACTGCACCAGTTTCTGCCCACCCCAACCCTCTCCATCATTTCTCAAGTACATGGGCTTCTTCTGTCCTAGTCTCTAAATGAACACAACACTGAGATAGGCCTTGGGTTTTATGTAGGAGGTCACACCCTTCTAAATACCTGTAATGCAGTCTGTGAATGTGTAGGAAGCCCTGTAGGTGGAAAATTAAATGAAGGCAAATTTGTTCTTACATATACAATAACCTTCTCAATCACACCAACATATAAAATATTGTACCACCTGGGGAAAATTTCTCAGGCACAAACGCAAATACTTTGACATCTGAAAATACCATCTGCCAAATCTCTGAGCGATGCACATCCATTGCTAGACAACAATAACTTTTTGTCAAAGAGAAGTGAATGCAGACAAGGCTGAAGAGATCCTGAGGGTAGAACCCACTTCCCTGGAAGACTCTGCCTGACACTCAGGCCCTGGAATTAAGGGTCGCACCTTTTCCTGACTCTTCAGTGATTATAATGATGAGGCTGATGACACCTGAATTAAGAGATACAAGAACCTGAAATCCACAATATCTCACTGAAAATGCTCACTCCTCCTCTAAGTGTCTAAATCTGACACACTTAGAAATAGGTCTAGACAGGTGGGGCAGAGGGCGGAGGGGGGGAATGGAGACAACTGTACTTGAACAACAATAAAAAAAAATAGGTCTAGATGAAGGCAACAGCAGATCTTTGCAAAACCACAAGACAGTTTATCTTCTGTCTTCCTCAACAGTGCCTTTTTTGTAATTTTCGCTGATTCCCCTCTCCAGCATATGTGTCTTTAATACTTCCTTCTTTTTATCCAAAGGTAAACTTTTGTTGGATGAGCTGGTAGGGGCAATTATCAACACCCACTCCTAATCAAGACACTGTTTCCCTCAGGTCCCCTTACTGCACCACTGTACACAGAGGAAAACAATTAATTAACTATATTAAATCTATAGCGAGCACCAGCGACTGCTGCAATTTCTCCTCAGTAGAATATTTGCACTATATTTGTGAACCGATGTACTTTTATTCATCAATTCTGCTTCTAAGGATTTGTCATTAGAAAATAATTGTGTAATACAAAACTATGATGCCTTTCTTGAAGCATGGTTTTTATTATACTAACAAGGTAAAGAATGGAAATAGCCCCCCAAATAATATGTCCATTTAAACTATAGTTACAGAAATGTATGTAACATGATATATATTTATGATATTTTGAGTAAAAAGACAACTTTTATTATGCATGGTAACATCCCATATAAAAATGTTTACCTTTATATAAAGATACTCGGGAATGACTGTGAATATGCCCCAGGCATAGTGCTAATCATTTGGTAAACTGGAACCCATAAGACTTTTACCCACATGAAACACTGGGGTATCAAAGATAGACATTAGCCAATGTTAACAGACAAAGATTTCTGTCCCCAGGGAACTTATATTTTATTTTATTTTTTTAAATATTGGAAGTAGAATAACTTTACTGCTGCCTTTTCCTATTGGTCACACGGACCTGGTATGTAGAGGGAAGGGACTACACAGGGCTGTGAATGTAGGAGGGAAGAATCACCGGGCCCGACTGAAAGATGGCTACGCCATAGCTGGCCTGCTGGCCCCAGTGACACACATCTCTCCCAGTGCAAAATACACCCATCCCCTCCCAAAGCCAGCCAGGTCTTACCCCATTACGCAGTCTCATCAGCCCAAAGTCCAGAATCTCATCTACATCAAATCCAGGTGTGGATGATGCTTCTTAAGTACAGCTCCTCAAGTACAGTTCTCTCAACCTAAAGACCTATGAAGTAAGAGACAAGGGTTCTGCTCCCCCATAACTGGCATGGTGGGACAGGCATGGGAAAACCACTGCAAACATTCCTGTTCAAAAGGGGTGGGGACAATAAGAAGTATACAGAGATCACTGGCCCATAGTAATTATGAAATCCAACTGGGAAAATGTGGCAAGTTTTTTAATTTTTACCTCCACCTGGAATAAATTCTCATTGGATCTCAGTTCTGTCCCCTGATTTACCCTCCCTTTTCCACGAAAAATAGCCTGTGTTTTCAGTCGTGCAATTTATTCAACCTGCTTTCCATTTTACAGGGTCACTACCCTAATTCCTATCAGGATTCAATCAGATAATCACAACCAACCACTGGCTCCACAGAAGGATCCGTGGCTCAGAGAACGCCAGAGACACAGGGAGAGAAACTGAATTGTGTGGCTTCAAGGCAACAGCTGGAGGGACAGCCACCATCATCCCTGCGTTGGGCCTTCCTCCCACTTATATTTTCTTCTTAACTGTATCTTTATGCCTGGCACACATTTTTCATGATATAAAAAATCTGTTTCAACTGCTTTATAAATTTTTAAAAATGTTCTATATTTTCCCAGATTGCTTGAAACACAATCAGGTAAATAGCAGAATTTAGGAAATTTAGCAGTATTTCCTAATTTTAGGGCTATGTGGGGAGAAATACCTTAAATCCTACTGTCTGCCCTCTTCTTGTGAAATTTTCATACTTATGGTAGCCAGGTAACATTAGATATATAAACTACTCCTGGATTATAATTCTTATTTCTAATACATAAAGCCATGTGACTTCCTTTTGTGAATTTCTCGGTGTTATTTCTAAATTCAGTCTATAAACTGAGGGTAAACAGTATTTATCGAACACAAAGACTAAGCAAGATTTCTCAACCTTATTAATGAAATAAACCAAGAAAATTTTCTACAAAAAGGTCAGAACATCTATGGAAAGGTCAGAGTGGAAATCAATTAAACATTTCTGACCACAGGCATAGTTAGAAAGTCCTCAGAGAGTTAATGCCAGAGTGTTTGAACCAATTAAACCACCGAGATAAAGGGAAACATTAATTAATGCTCAACTTGGAAATCAAGTTTTATTATCACTCTGCTGAAAAAGAAAAGCAGACCTACAACTTCGCTCAAAAACACCTTTGTTTTGAATTAACACTGGTCTTCAGAAAGAGATATGAAGGTGGGAGTGAATTGTTCCTCTATTTCCTCCATACAATCCAATTTTCCATAGGAAAATTTGGAGGTAAGATGAGAAGTGGAAGAAAAGTACATTTGAATTCACTTCTTTTCTATAATATTCTGCCTCTGCTGCTTGCCTTTGTTTAGATGTTGCTTGACAGAAGAGATAATTGTCTTCCTTTTAGTGTTGTTAGCTCATCAAAAAGAATCTGTTTGCTGCTTACTATTTGCCTGGGTGAAAAGATGGACTCAATTTTCAAGTTAAATACTGCAGAAAACGTGGGCTTAAAAAAATGGTTTATTTTCACCCACCTACTTTTTTTTAGAATACTATATTGACTCGCTGGAATCATCATGGAGGCTGAAGCTGTAAACCAAGCAACCATGTAGAAACACTGGTTTCTAAGCCACATTTACACACATCACATAACATTTACTATTAACCAAGTGAGTTAATAGTAACCAAGAGTCATTCTATTTTATAATCTTCAGAATTTATACACAGAGTTGAGCGATTCATCATTTTAATTAAACTGTCCACATTTTAAATAAATATATTTTGATGTCACAGACCTGGATGGCTGACTGACATAATAACATTGCAATAATTTAAATCCCATTTAGTCACTTGAAAATTTTAAAGCATTTACTCTTGGTGCGATATGAGAGGCTGTTTTATAAAGATATACATCAGGGCAGAGAAGTCCTTCCCTTTTCAAAACATCATTTAGTAAAGAACTAGATGGTGAGTTATACTATATATATATATATGACATTTTTAAAAAGATATGAAAACTGAAAAGCAAATTATATGTGGCAAAATTATATTGATTTGAGTTTACCCTAGCAAAGCTAGTGTATGTTCTATCACAGAAAAAAATCTCTTTTTATTAAAATGCATTTTCTGCCCTGGCTGCTGTGGTTTACTTGGTTAGAGCATAATCCTGTAAGTGAAAGGTTGCAGGTTCGGTCCCCAATCTGAGCACGTAGGATCCCCACTCTGGACATGTACAGGAGGTAACCAATTGATGCTTCTCTCTTGCATTGATGTTTCCCTCTCTCCCTTCTTCTCTCCCTCCCAATCTCTCTAAAAAGCAATGAAAAAATGTCCTCTGGTGAGGAAATAAACAAATAAACAAACAAACAAAGAAACATATGCCTTATCCAGCATCATTTGAGAAAGGTACTAAATTTAATAAGCAAGTGCAGAGTAAAACATACTGAAACTAAGCATCTGATCTACAAATATTATGACTAAATTTCCACTGAAGTCTCACTACAAAAAAAAAAAATACTCCTTTCCAATATGCCTTCATCTTCTTTCTGCAGTTTTATAATAAATTTCAGTATAAATTATTTCCTCTTCCCAAGCTTGAAAGTACTGTAATATATTTAATCAGAACCAACTTTTACTAATCTTTTATTCAATGTACATTATTCTTACCTCTCTGAAACTAACTTTCCCAACACAAGCATAGGACCTTAGAATAGATGTGATTGAATAAGAATTTTTCCTTCTAAAGAATGTTAGCCATTTTACTATCCAACCAATCCAGATTGTGAGTAGCCGCTGCTCATCTCTATACCATATGCTGATCTGTAGTTCCACAGCTCTGGGTATATTAACGATGACCGTCCCTAAGGCTGGTGTAATATGCCAGGATTTTCAGCATTTGTTTTGCCTTTTTGACTTCTGTTATATTTTTCCACCAGCTTTTAACTGGCCTCCCTGGTTTTGTCTTCACCTGGCTACCTCTCTAAAACACTTCCTCCAAAACTATATCAGCTTTCTATTGCTGTATAACAAATCAACACAACAGCTGAAAACCACACCCACGTGTTGGGGTGGCCAAAACATCTGTTTAGATTTTTCCATAAAACGAAAGACACATTTTTCATTTTCTCCAATAACTTTATTGACTTGGCTACCTTGAGTATGTCAGCTATCTCCTGTGTGATGTAAAGTTGATTGTTCTCCATTAATGTCTTGATTTGATTGCTATCAACTTCAACTGGTCTACTCTACTGTGGAGCATCATCCAGTGAGAAATCTCCTGCACAAAACTTCACAAAACACTTCTGACATGTTTGATCAGTCACAGTACTTTCTCCATACACTGTACAAATCTTTTGTTGCATTTCAGGTACATTTTTACTTTTCTTGAAATAATAAAGCATAATACGCTGAAAACATAGCACATCTTCTTCCATCTTCAATATTAAAATAGCTACACAAAAATTCACCGGTTTTGATTTTTTTAAATGGACACTGATATGACAGCTGTCACACAATACAATGTAACAAAATTGTTTCAAATGATGTTAAAGACAATTGAGCACTACTAGAGCCATCTTATGGAGAAAACCAAACAAACTTTTTGGCCAACCCAATTTTATCTCTCAGTTTCTGTAGGTCAGACACCTGTGTGGGCTTTACTAGGCTCTTCGCCCCAGTTCTCACAGGACCAACATCAAGGTGGCCAGACTGGGGTCCTGCCTGAGGAATCTCTGAGAAAGAATCTATCCCCTACCTCATTCAGGTTCTGGGCAGAATTCAGTTCCTTGTATCTGCAGGACTGAGGTCCCCATCTCAGCCAGGCACCTCACTCAGCTCCTGCAGGCACCTGCATTCCTTTTTATATTGCCCCCACCAACAATTGCCCATTTCAATTCTCTCTACACTCCTCTTCAGCTCCCCTCTTCTGCCTGGACCTGGTGAAAGTTCTCTGATCTTAAGAACTTAATTTGGTTAGATCAGGTATGGAATCTTGGAGATAATTGGTAGAAATTCTGCCTACCATAAAAATCCAACTCAAATTTCATTATCTACAAAAATCTCATATCCACTCATTCATTTCTTCCTTCAATTCTTTCCTCTGTCCCTATTTGCATAGATGCCCCTTCCACAGTATCTCATTCAAAATGAAAAGCATCATCATCCTGTAGCACACTCTCTGTTTGCTGGTTTGTCATTCTAGAATACTTAACGATGCAACCCCAGTTTTGAGGCCAGTGTCAAGCAACATAAATGATGCTCATCTGATAAACACATGTTGAAAAATTGGTATGTACCTTTTTGCAAAATTATTTTATTTTTTTGTTGTTCAAGTACAGTTGTCTGCACTTACCCCCCCCCACAACCCCACCACCCCAGCCATCCCCACCTCCTTCCTCTGCCTCCACCCTCCTTGGTTTTGTCCATGTGTCCTTTATAGTTGTTCCTGAAAACCCTTCCCCCGAGCTCCCCCATTATCCTCTTCCCCCTCCCCTCTGGTTATTGTCAGATTATTCTTAATTTCAATGTCTCTGGTTATATTTTCCTCGTTTGTTTTGTTGATTAGGTTCCACTTAAAGGTGAGATTATATGGTATTTGTCCCTCACCACCTGGCAGAAAGAAAGAAGGAGCTCCTACCCTTTGGGACAGCATGGATGAAACTAGAGAGCATTACGCTAAGTGAAGTAAGCCAGGCAGTATGTGCCTTTAAAGTCAAAGAAAAAATAATTTGTGTTCATTGTAAACTATAGTATTGAAGTGTATTCATTACTGGTCTTTAAAAATCAATAGTCTGCATTCATAGATAAAATTCTTCACTAACCATACTACTTATTTAATAAGAATTTTACATGCACTAAAATAATTTGAAAAATATCTGGTAAATTATTAAGCATATAATACTAATGTGATAACTACTTTATCACATTTAATCAAAACAATTCCATTTTACAGATCAGAAACTGAGACCCTAGAGACCTTAGAGTTGCCTGAGAAGCGTCTACAAAGGAATGAAGCCGTCACAGACAGTCTCTGCACATTCTAACTACTGAGCCCTTTGCTCTTTTCCTTCCTTCTTGCCTCCCTTCTGTCCTTGGATATTTATTAAACACATCATATGCCAGGAATTGTTGTAATATTTTCATTAATTAGACTTGAGTCCCCAAATGCTGTTAGAAATAATATCTTTATCATAAGAATGTATGATACCACACACACACACACACACACAATATCAAGCCATTACTTCATAGAATGAAATGACATTATACACTGATGTTTAAGTTTTATAAACAGTTACAAACATCATCACTAATCTAGTTTTCAGTGAGTACTGTATATTTGCAAATACGTGAACTATAATGAAAATATACTTCATAATATGCTAGTCATTATAAACTTTGTGTGGGAAAAACTGATGAGAATATTTAAACAAGGAAATTCCATCCTGCCCAAGTGTGATCTCATCATAGCTGAAGACACTGTATGAACCACAGATGGTGAGAATGAAAAAGTCATGCACGCTCCTTAAAGACTTCAATGTCACCATAGCAAGGATCTGTGCTTAAGATCAATTATTTGTTATGAAAAATGTCATACTCTAATATTCTGTACCTTACTTCTCAGGGCCTCTAATGTAACATTCAAAAGCAGCCCATCATGGGTGCAGAGGATAGTGCATTAACCTGCCAGGAAATATATGACTTCCTAAGTCCACACATTTAACAATATAAATCAGTATCACAGTTCATTTACAATATAAAATATATAAACAGGAATCATGGCCATTCCTAAAATGGCTCTTGAAAGGCACACGTGAACTATGAGATTTTAATCACTTACAAGACCTGAGGTTTGGAAAAAGGAGGGATCTGAAAGAAATAAGAAATTTATTATCCTTAAAAATAAAAAAACAACTCCCAAGCAATCTGTAGAAATAATTTTATTTAAAACATGCAAATGTTAAAAGACTTAAACCTCCCATTTTACTTGCTGTGCCTTTGCCATTCATAATCAGGTCTGAATTCACACAACTGCAAGGAGTGAAGAGAGAATCAATTTATGTAAATAATAAATCAAGCTTCTAACAGCCGTCTGTGTGAGCCCAGAGTGAAGGCCAGAAACAGAAGTGCCAATTTATAGCACAGAAAAATTATTCCTAACTCATAAAAAGGCTGTGGGTATAGGCATTTTATTTATGTAATTATAAATGGAAACAATGTGTTACATTCTCAAAATAGATACTGAATTCTAGTCTATAAAAATGCCGGTGATCTGACATCCTCACAGTGTTTGTTCTGGTCTCTGGCTCTCCCGTTTTATAACCATCTACTTGCATGTGTATTATTAAGAGAGAAGGAGTGATAGATTTTGTTGTCTTACTTCGTCAGGCATTTTTTTTCTATACCAAATTTTATGTGAACAAGCACGCCATTTCAATTTTTAGGTCCTTAGCATGCAGGTAAATATTCCCCTGGTTGCCGCCTCAGATGTGAGCTTTCTGTTGCCGTCATCATGTCATTTTCACTTTTATTACTGAATGAAATTTCAGACACAATTCATGAGCCTATTGATTGTACCAACAATGCAAAACAAGTTTGTACTGCCCCAGGAGTTCACCTGGAAGGTAAGTCTCAGCTTCATTAGGTAGTGGGCTCTTAACATATCCCAGGTACCTCCAAAGAGAAGAATTTATTAAGATTCTGAGAAGATATGTAAAAATTCATATGTGTGAAAAGTGTGCCATTTCCTTCTCTCATAAAAATCCAGGAAATATTCCAGGTCTAATGTTTATGCCTATGAAAGGAGGTATTACCACTGTGATTCAGTAACAGATTACATAAAAGAAAAAATAGCACAAATGTACACATACATCCACACACAACTCTACGCAGTCGAATCAAATGCCTTCAGTGAATATTAAATCTTAACTGTCACCACTGCCCATTCAATTTTACTATCTGCACATGACATCGCTTTCTTTTTTGAATGAAAGTAAAAGCTTAAGTGTCCTCGGTTTATTTTTTATCTCATAAGAGAGAAAAAGACAATGATTTATTTCTCATATCTACAAGTTGTGAGCCTAGAAGCATTTTGGGGAAAGAGAAGGATGATACATTACAATAATCTTATATTCAGCAAAAAGACATCTTACTATCAAATATATTTTTCTTAAAACTTCCTGACTCAGACTCATAAAGGGAGAGTAGATGACAGCTAGTCAGAGGCAGGGGCTTAGAGTGATTGAGCAAGAAGGAAAAAGGACTTATGGGCATGGAAAACCGTGTGGTGATTGCTGGCGGGGGAGGGTGTATAAGGGGACTAAATAGTAATAGAACAACGTACAACAAAGAAGAAAAAACAACTTCCTAAAAATAATTATGACACACACATATACTTTGAATATGTCCTTTTCCCCATTTAGAATTCCCACGTTTCCGTGCATTTCCTAGCTCAAACATCGTATCTGTGAAGCTTTCTATGACATTCTCAAGTAGTTAGTTCCTACAGAGATTTGAAAATGATGAGGACTACGACAAGACTAAGAACTCTACAGTGCCAGGTACTGCTCTAAGCATTCTACATACGTTGATCTATGCAGTCTTCACACTATCCTTCTGGAAAGGTTATACCCATTGAATATTTACAGATCAGAGAACCCCAGAACAAGGACGTTAAGCAACTTGTTTAATGTCACAGGACTGAGAAGTGGAAGAACTATTCCTCCAATCCAGGCAACCTGGACCAGAGTCCAAATACATAACAATTATACCAGCGTATCTGCCTTGATTTTCTGTTCATATAATGGGAACAATTGTACAGGGTATGTCCCCATGGTGTTGCTTTCTAAACTGAGTCAGATCACTTGCGTAAAGACCCTGGCCCTGTGCCTGGTGCATAGCAGTACTAAAGGTAACAGCACTGAATGTGACAACATTGTTGCCAAGTGCAGTAATTTTTAGTGAGGCCTCTATTCCCTACAGGATTGTGAATTCCTTGATGATGGGGTCTGTATTCACTCATTTGTTCACTCATTCATCCCCCAAATGTGCACTGAACGAGTACTGTGGGCTGGATCTTTGCCAAGCCCTACAAGCATGCACCTCTGAAAGTCCAGTATGGGATAGCGTACTGACAGAGTTCTAGCTCAGGCTTTGGCATTTACTGTTTCCTTTGTTTGAAAGCTCTTCTTCATGTAATTTCAAGGCTCGTTTCCTCACAATATTGTCTCTCCTTAAATGTTATGCCTCTAGAGAAATCTTCACGAAATGCCTTATATAAAGTGGTGCTTGGCAGGACTATGTATTTTCTTCCTCTGCTTTATGTTTTCCACATACACTTATCACCAGCATACATATTAGACTGTAAGCCCCATATAGATAGGATTGCCAATCCTATATTCTAAATCTACAATAGTAGGCTGGTAAATATTTTTTAGATTGGTGAAAGAAGGAGAAGGAAGAAGGGAGGGAAGGAAAGAGAATGGGAGTAAGAAAAAAGAGAGAGGGTATAATTCTGATCAATGAATGCTTTATAAACAATAATATGATTTCTATCCCTTCTTGACCAACAACCTCTTACCTCTTCCCATCAATAAGAGAATGCCAGTATTATTCCCCTCCCCCTCTCCCTCCCTCATTCCTTCCTTCTGCAAAAGCCCCTGAGAGTACCTCAAAGTCACTCCTCTTCTCCCTACAAACCCAAGTCTCTTGTCATTTAATTTCAACACTAGGTTTTGCTCCTCCTAAACAAAACAAAACAAAAAGCAAAACAAAACAAAATAAAAAAGCTGTGTCTGACCTTTACATGATGACCAGCTTTCTTTTGTTTCCAACAATGCTGAAGGGTTATAATTTAACAGCTTCATAAGTGGTAGTTGTAATCACTTGAAATTTATCATCAAACTAGCAAAGGCTAATTCATGATTAAAGAAAAAGTTCCCATTTTTCAATTATTCAAAGTATGCTTAGTGGATTCCTTCTTCAAACATGACTTCATTAATTAGCAGGACATGTAATTTGAGGGTAGCTCTCAATTTGACTAGTCACAATGATTTTGGTTTTCCTCTGTGTTGGGAGAAGGTAGGGTTAGCCTCCGCTGTCCTTTGATGTTGGATGTGGATCTGTAATTTGCTTTGGCCAATGAGATGAGTGTACAAGTGACATTTGTCACTTAAAGGCAGAAGATTTCAAAGAGCAAATTGTGACCCTTCGGTTCCCCTCTAGTGGTGATTTGGAGACATGTGCCAAGATGGAGCCCCGTCAGTGCAGGTTCCCATGGGCTGATCTTGGGCAGAGGCCGCCTGCCAGTCCATGCTAGACACGTAGTGCAATTGAGAAACAAACCTTCACCCAGTTAATTCACTGACATTTTGAAAGTCTTTCTCTTTTTCTTTCTTCCTTTCTGTCTTCCTTCCTTCCTTCCTTTCTTTTTTCTTTCTTTTTTTCTTTCTTTCTCTTCTTTCATTCCTTCCTTCCTATTTCCTGCCTTCCTTCTTTCCTTCTGTCCTTTCTTCCTTCCTTTTCTGCATCAATACCTGACCCATTCTGACCAGTACAGAAAAACAGTGGGACCAATTAAAAGCTAATTCATACTGCTAACCTCATTCTATGAGGACCATAAACTAGGTATATTTCCATCATGATACTGGAATATCATGGAATAAACATCATAGAAGGAACAAATTTGCGTGGGTTATGAAACCATGGTAGAATAATTATTTTCAGATGCTCCTTTGTCTATCTTGAAGCTTTTTTATGAGGCTATTAAATAATTTATATCACCTACTTTGTATGTTTTAAAGGGCTGTTAGGGGTAATAATACCAATGCCCCATTTTTCAACATCAGAAATAATTCTACATGCTTTTGTTTCTCTAAAAAAATATTTGAACTTAGTTGTAAAAATTTTAACTATGATATCTCACTATGAAAAAGACATATTATGTTTTATTCTTTTGGTTTATAAAATAATAAAAAATCCTATCCTGGATGAGAACCATAGACCCTTCAGGCCACCCTTTTCTCTGTACATGTTAGGGATATACCTTCAATGTACTGGAAGTATTCCCTCAAATAATGGATGAAAAAAACAAGTCTTTATTCTGGCACTTATTCTTCCAGTTTCTTAAAATATTTTCCTTTCACCACTATCTTCCTCTCTCTTTCTCTCTCTCTCTCTCTCTCTCTCTCTCACACACACACACACACACACACACACACACACACTTTGCAAAAATCAATAATCCAAACAATGGCAGGCTCAGTTCAAGTCCTTTTAAAAATTAGCTGTTATCTTCATGGAAATACTATTTTTAAAGGGTTGTGCATTAGTTTCAACCTAATTACAACAGTGACTTCACCAGGCATGGCTGTTTAATATATTACAACTTCTTCTGACATCTGCTCAACAGTGAGTAATTCCAAACGGGTGGTTATTGTATATGAAATACTTCTGTTGTCTTTTGCAAAATCTCACTACTAGAAAGATATATATAACTATTTATTTTTGAAAGAAAAATTTGCATGTTGTATTAAAAAGGGCTGAGGAAGAGGTTTTCAAACACTATACCACAAAGGAACTAGGATTTGAAAGAGTCAGGCAGGGCCCGCTTCTACTGTTCCCAAGCAACGAAGTCCAAGAAAAGTAATACGTATGACTAATCACTTCAACTGTCTCAAGTTCAGTGAAAATTGCACCTTAATATGTCCAGGGAGAATCTGAGGGAAGTGGGAATTGTTCTTAGAGAACACTTCAGTCCCTTTTGAAAAGACTTATAACAAATGAAATAGCACTAGTCCAAAATTTTGGATACTATTTTTCTTTTTTTGCTGTCTTGCTTCATTAATGTTGAGCTGTTCTTTGTGATGATTAACTAGGCCTATGAAGTCAAAATTCAGGAAGAATATTCCAAGAAAATAAGACATAAATAAAAAATTAAACCCATGCTATTTTTTCAACTACTGAGAATAGTTTTAATTAGCAATCAATTGTGTTACTAACCATTGCAACAAGAACATAAATTAGGCAATAAACATAGTCTTTTCATGGGCAAAAAGTTCACGTACTTGTATAGTCCTTTTTAAAATAAAGAGGTGAAAACTACAAGACTTCAGCAAAAATCATGTTTATTTCAAATACTCATCTATTCACTGGATTTAAGACTGGGCAGTCCCATAAATGCCTGGGGACACAGATTACAATGTAAGTGACATGAGGCTGGCAATTCAGCTACGAGTACAAAGTCAATGCATATCTAGTAAGGGAATGCACTTCTGCACCCTTCACAGCAGCAAAGAAAAACATTACAGTCAGAAAATAGCTTTCATCACTTTGCCAACACTAGTCAAAACAATATCTTTCTGTTTCTCTCTTCCACATAAACACAGAAACCTGAAGTGAATATATCATTGATGTTTTAAGAAAATCCAAAATTTTCCATTCCTTTCCTAATTTTCTACATGATAATCCTATTCCCTTTGAGGCAAGTAGTGAGAAGGATATAAAATTCTAGGAGTATTCCCCAAAATGTCAAAATACCAACACATGTCAAAGACATTGCTGGTGGGGCATGTCCAAAGCTGAGGCAGCAAAAATCCCATTGCCCCAGCCCCAGGTGAGGCCCTGACCTTCCTCCATCCCTTCCGCTGTTCTTTAAATCTGACCTACTCCTTTCTGGTACCTTCCTAAAGCAAAACTCCACTAAGCCTTTGGCTTTCTGAAGTCCCCCTTTTCACTATTAAAGGAAACAAGTGGCTTTTCTTATTTCCAAAATTTTGACCCTTTCCTCATCCTTAAGATTGCAGAAAAGAGTCTCCACATTTTTCTAAGAAATCCATTCCTACATGCCAGTTGGTAACAAAGGGACTGTGTTTGCTGGGTCCTCAGTTCAGGTTGACTTAGGAAGAATTAGAATTGAATGTAGCATAAAGCCCCAGAACATTGTACTTCAGTAGTAATCACACTGATCCCTTCCAGACTTTCCTACAACATAATAATTTGACTATCTCTGAATTACCATAGTGCTTGTAACTAGTATCACATGTCTTGTGCTAATTAAACAATGTCCCATGTTATTCCTTCATCATCCACATATATAGGAACTCCATATGCACAAACTCTAGTCAGCTTATTTTTCTCCCAGTTAAGTCCTGATGTGAAAATTTATGTCATGCACTTCTTTAGTAGAGAAAACCATAAAACATGATAATCCCCCCTTATCCACAAAGGACAGAGTCCAAGACCCCCAGTGGATGCCTGAAGTTGCAGACAGTACCAAATACCATGTTTTTTTTCTATATACATATGATAAAGTTTAATTTACAAATAAGGTACAGTAAAAGATAAATGACAATAACTAATAATAACATAGGACAATTGTAATAATATATT
This sequence comes from Anoura caudifer, assembly GCA_004027475.1. Taxonomy (NCBI): domain Eukaryota; kingdom Metazoa; phylum Chordata; class Mammalia; order Chiroptera; family Phyllostomidae; genus Anoura; species Anoura caudifer. The sequence goes on from PVKU01005006.1 coordinate 108,913, forward strand.
ATAATTAAAGATGCATGAATGAGGTCACTCATTTCGGGGAATCCCTTGCTGTAGCTTTTGTACAGGCTCCATGCTTTCTGTTGCACCACGTTGCCCTCAACTGGAACGCATTTTCCGTTCATTCTCTTCTGCCCATAGATGTAATGCTTTTTCCATCTCAAATAAGCATGTGTCACACACTGTGGCTGTAACTTTTGCAGTTTGAGGTGTGACAGTAAAACCAGCAGAGATGTCTTTACTTTTCTTCACAATTTCATGGATAGAAGATTTGTTTTGATCTTTTAGCTTATAGCAACTTCAGCATATGACTTCTTTTCTTTCCTCATTGAGAACTTTCACCTTTTCACTTAAAAAAAAATAGCATACTTTACGGTTTCTCTTTGGCATGTTCGAATGCCAGCATTGCAGCTCTTGCTCTTTGGGTCAGCTGAACACCCAAGCACTGAGATACTGCAACACTCCATCCGGCCTGGAGAGGCTAGGCAACAGGCTCATTCCCGTCCCACTGGAGCGGACAGTGAGAGATTTTGTTGTGCCACTCTGAACGGCACACAATTTAAAACTTGTAAATTGTTTATTTCTGGAATTTTCTATTTAATATTACTGCATCAGGTCTCACCACAGGTAACTGAAACTGTGGAAAGCAAAACCATGGATAAAGGGGAATGTATATTTAATTTTTTACTTACCAAGATAAAAAAACTTTGGGAAGTGGGAAAGACAATGAAAATTGAATTTTGTTCTAATGGAATTTGAAATTCTTTCAATGAGCCTTGAGTTCCTACTACATGAAAGACAATGAGTTGATTAGACCACGTGAATAAGATCCAGTCACTTTAGAAGCTTACAACTGTTGGGAGGCTTTGGGGGGTGGGGGTGGGTCACAGATAAATGCAGCTGGCATTTGGGAGAAAACAAAGTTGCACACCTTTCAGAGCAGTCCTGGTGACTGCTGGCAACTGGGTACCTTCCAGCAGATCTCTGAGATGACTATGTGAAAGCCAAGTCCATCACTCTGGGAAGAAAAGCCTGTAAAGACAAATGTTATCTGCTGAGAGATGTCCTGAGGGACACCCAGAGCCAATGCAGGAAGTGATGCTGGGGATGAGCCCACATCCTTTCTTTTCATTCTACTCACTCGGGTGAGTAATTAGAGATTTGGTGAATAAGAGCTGCCCTTGGCTCCTTTGCATTCTTCTTTCAAGGCAAAAGGAAACTGAAACACTAACATCAGGGGGAAGGGAAATAGCTGAGAACTAATCAAGATAATACCTTCCCTTTTGAGAAAACTGGCAGCCTCAAGAATATTATGAAGCCCAGAGTAGATATTAATGACCTGGAACATAATCACTTCTACTCAGTCACCATGTCTTTGCCAATTCACACTCTGATTTGCAGGGTTCAAACTCTAGCAACTACAATCAGAATGATTTAACTTACAAAACAGAAAATATATAACAGCAACTCCTTTATATGATCATTCAGAAATATTCAATAGTAAATACAACTCAAAACTTCTAAACCATAACTGTTTTAAGAAAATAACTAATTTGATTCATATTTTCTAGTGAGAAAAGTGAAGTTTCTCATATCCAGGGCAAAATGCATATATATGCCTAGGCTGTCTCCATCATGCTAACAGACGACGTGCTAGCACTTGGTTTCCAATTTCATTTGTTTTGTAAAAGAAGGATCATTTCCCTGTCTCAATTAGTGAAATCCTGCCAAAAAGACACAATTGAATTTGAGTTTCAGCTTAGAAAAAGCTGCTGTCAATTTAAGAGACTATTTTCAGAGTCAAAAAATAAAAGTGCCACAAAAATCAAGGCAAAGGTCAGTCCATTTCTTTTAATCCTCACCCAAGGGTATGTTTATTGGTGTTAGAGAGAGAAGAAAGGAGAGAGAGCAAGAAGGGAGAGAGAGAGAAAAAAAAACATCAGTGTGAAAGAGAAACACAGATGGGTTGCCTCCTTTATGCACCCTAACAAGGGGTCTAACCCACAACCTCTGGTGTATGGGATGACGCTCTGACCAAAGGAGCCACCCAGCCAGGGCAAAGCTCTGTCCATATTTCTGGCTGTGTCTAAAGAAAAACTGGACACAGACTCAAGCTTTTATGCTTGTCTCTACTTTTCAACTGTAGGCTGGCTGACAGTCCTATGCAGCTCAATGAGCTAAACTTTGGGTGTGTATTTTTGGCATTAAGACTGGTCTTTTGTTTTAATCCTGACTTGAGAAAACTTAAAACACTTTTGTGGCTCCATCTTTGGTAATGGGCGCATTCCTGACAGGCTAGTTACTTATCATAATAATGGTATGTTTAAAAACAGAATCACAAAGTATGAATGTGAGCAAGTATAATTAAAATCAGAAGATAGACCATTGAAAAACTAAAATAAATTTTCCCAGCTGTGTATTTAAGTTGAAGACACTTTAAATGAAAACTATCAATTTAATTCCATTCCTGGTAGACAACTTATCCTCATGTCAACAAATACTTGTCAGTCCCCTACTTGGGGTTTATATAGTATGGTGAGTGCTGTGCAGGATACAGAAACAATCCGAAATCATAAGTTGGTGTGCAAGAAAAATGTGCAAAAACAACCATCACACAATAAAGAATATAAAAAGTCACGTGAAATGAAGGCAAAAGTGTCATGGAAGCATAGAAGAGAATGAAAATATTGGTTGTTAGAGTAGGGAAAGACTTAAGAGAGGAGATAACATGTGAGTTAGGCCTGAAGGTAGTTAGGATTTGAGGGTAGGTAGGAGGATATGTGATGTAGGATAGGCAAACCCATCAGCAAGGAAGGGTATAGGCCATGCTTAGAAATGGCAAACCCACCAGCATGGAAAAGTACAGATGATGCTTAGAATTGGCAAGTAGGCTCTTGGTTGGAATGTTGGGTCAGACAGTGCAACTCAATATTTGCATGGGCTCATGGACCAAACTGAAGAAGAATCAGGCTCACTAACATCTCAGCATGGCTTGAGGACAATGGACAGTCTCTTAGGAGTGTTGGCACATAAATATAATATTTTAAATCCCTTGGGGTCCTGTGAAAATGCCCTACATGAAATCAGAAAAGTGACTTCCGGTCTTGACCCATTTGCCAACTTATTCCTCTGTCTGCAGACTTTTCATCTATAAAGTGAGAGTAATTATAATGCTCATCTAGTCTATCTACAGTAGATAGCTAGGAGACTAAAGAGACTCTGTAAGTATAAAATGATTCTGTTGAAAATGGCCTGACCGAAAGTAGAAGACAAACATGCTATTGAACTCAGAAAACTATTATCAAGCATCAAAATCCTTTTCTAAAGAACAGGAAAAAAATTGGACACAAGAATGTACACACACACACACACACACACACAAACACACACACACTTGAAACTGCTCAAAGAATCTGAACAAGCTGTTCCAACAGAAAAAAAAAAATACCAAAGAGCTGGTCACTTTTCATCTTCCTATCATTTTCAGGAAATTCCAAGAAAGTAAAAATAAAAGATGCAACAACAGTTTTTCCATGGGCTAAGCCAGCTGCTACTACCTCAACAGGACACTGTTGTTTAAATACAAGTAATAGAATCCAGAGGCCCATCAGAAATAATATAACGCCTCATGAAGAGGATTCCAAATTAATCTTCCATCCTAAACGAAATAAATAAATCTCCAGGCAAAGCCAAAACAGATGTAGAACAAAATAGTTTATAATAACAAAAAGCTCGCAATATACCTCTTCTTTCTGTTTCTTATTGCAGAAAGCAAAAGAGAGCAAAGAATATCACTTATATTACCCAAGGCAAAACTTCATCCATTCATCCATGTGACAGCTTTCACAAACAGTTACCATGTGCCAGGAAAGATGCTGGGGAAATGTAATATAAAAAATAGTTTTTGCTCTTGAGAAGGTAAGGCCAGTAATAATAAAATCTGCCAACATTCATTTTGTAAGTCTAAGGAAAAACTATTCCTATTCCTAATGAGAACAACCCTTTGGAGGAAGTATGTCTTACAGATTTGAAAACTGACACCCGCAGAGTTTGAGCAATTTGCCTAAGTAGGCAAAACAAGTTGTTGATGGAGTCAGGATTCAAACCCAGGTCTTATGTGACCAAACCTTTCCCCAAGGATGAATAGGTAAGGTCTTTCTTTAGCATCACTGCATAAATTGCTGAGCTGTTCCTATTTCACAGAGAATTCCATTTGTCCACCTCATTTCCTCTTGGCTTGTAGTTACAAAACAGTCTGAATGGAATCCTGTCATAAATCATCATAGGCCTAGTAACATAGCATTAAATTACATGCAGCAAGAACTACTCCAAATTCAAGGAAAGATGCAAACACCATCATACAAGAAGTGTTTGCTTACCTTTCTCAGCCCGTGACAGACACAGCTGACAAAACTTAGATAGTATTTTCAACTTCATTTATAATTTTTAGAATAAAAATAACATTGAGATGTCATTCCTCCTACCAATAAATTGGCACAGGTTTTTAAAAAGGAATAAAATCAGTGTTAGTATTTATAACAGATTTTTTTAATGTGCATAATTTTGAAGGCAAAGATTCCACTTCTGGGAAGGTACTAAGAGGTCATCATTTAGACAGGCCTATAAGCTTTGAGTCACTGTTCTTCCTCTCTCTCTCCTATTCTATATATTCAATTACTTGCTAAGTCCTGTCACTTCTACTTCCAAAATTTCTCTCCAGTCTATTTCTCACCCCATTGTCACTGTGGAACATCATTTTTTTTCTCATTTGACTATTAGCCTTATTACTGGTCTCTTCAATTCCTATTTTCCAACACTTAAATTTATTCCACATCATCATCCAGATATACATTAACAACTACAGTTCTAACACATTCACTGTGATGTTCAAAAATACTTGATAATTTTTTAATTGCCTTTCAAAGTAAGAACGAACACTTTTCCCTAACTTCCTAGGCATACAAGAACATGGCCTCATCATTACTTTCCACTTATTCCCCAGACAAATGGAAAAATGCAATTCCTAAACAAACCTTAAGTTTTCTTCCTTCAAAGGTTTTACATTGCCAACATAACCTATCTAAAGAATGTCTTCCAATTTCCACAGCACTATTCTTGTATCTCATTTAAGTCATATTATGCTGTAGCATAAATTATTCACAAATTCGATCTACTCTTGTACTAAATTATGCGTTCCCTGAAAATAGTCTGTGACTTGTTTTGCTCTGTATCTGTCTTCAGTGGGGTTTCCTTGAGGCAGAGACTGAGACATAGATTCTTGTAAGAAATATGAGGTCTGTCCAGAAAAAGTCTGGCCATTGTTAATATAATGAGAAGGGTTTGAATGACATCAATATAACCTGGCAGCCAAGGAAAGTGGATAGGAATGCACATACATGAACAATGATGACTTCACTGTACTAGTCAGTGGGGGCAGTAGATGCCACTGTGAGCATGTGTGCCGTGTGGGTGTCACATTCAAAATAACTGGGTGAGTAGAGCAACAAATCTGCATCAAATTTTGTGTTAAACTTGAACATTCCTCCATGGGAACTATTCAGATGATTCAGAAGGCCGCAGCTATGGGCAAGTGGTTATTGGCAGCTTCATCACTACAACACTTGCCCACTCATGCATCACGTCTCATACAGAAATTTTTTGGCAAAAGATCAAATCACCCAGGTGATTCAGTCCCCCTGCAGCCCAGATTTGGCACCCTGTGACTCCTGGCATCTCTTAAAACTAAACCACCTTTGAAAAGGAGGAGATTTCAGACCATTAATGAGATTCAAGAAAATGCAACAAGACAGCTGATAGTGATTGGGAGAACTGTGTGAGGTCCCAAGGTGCCTAATCTGAAGGGAACTGAGACATCATTGTCCTGTGTACAATGTCTCTTTTATCTTGTATCTTCTTCAATAAACGTCTTTATTTTTCATAGTATATGGCTGGATACCTTCTGGACAGCCCTGAAGCAGTGTCCTCAGGGCTGTCCTCAGAGAATGTGGGGGCTGTGAGGAAAGCAAGGTAAATATCAGAGGGGCAATGTAAAGATGCTGTTTCAAGGCAGGTGTAGCTTCAGCCTTGTCCCATGGGAGCTCTGAAACAGAGAATAGGCCACAGACTTGCTGCATTGGTGGTGAGAAAGCTGGGTTGTTACACACCGCATCCACCACTGTTGGCCACTGGCCACCTTTGGAGTGGTTTGTAACTTCCCAGGCCTCTTTGGACTAGGGACCTCCTATAAGCCACAGGCAACACTTTGAAGAAGAACAAAAGGGTAGAACATTAACAACTAACATTCACAACAGTTCAGAGATAAATGTACCCATCCCATAAAAGTATTGAAAGTACACATACATCACCCACTACAAAGTCCCCAGTTATACCTCTAGTAGCTCAAAGCCAATAGTAGATGCTCATTAAGTAGCTGTTGAAAAGAAGTTATACTTTATTCTTCTGTTTGAAGTACATTAGTATAGTCTTAAAAAGAGCTACCTGGTCATTTACTATCTTAGGGCTGTTATCACAAAGTACCATATACTGGGTGTCTTGTAAACAATAGAAATTTATTTCAAACAGGTCTGGATGCTGGAAATCAGAGTAAGATGCCAAGCATGATTGATTTCTGGGAGGGCCTTTTTGGGGGTTGCCAATATCTTCTTCCTTGTTATATTATCTCATGGTGAAAAGTGGGAAGATAGCTCTCTGGCTTCTACTTAGAAGGGCACTAACCTCATTTATGAGAGCTCCAGCCTCATGGCATAATCACCTCCCAAACACTCCACCCCCAACCACCATCACAATGGGGATTAGATTTCAGTGTAAGTATTGGGACACACAGTCCACAGCACTTACCCTTCTGCAGGTAAATGAACAAGCAAACAGAAATAAAAGTGCATAGGATTGTTATATTGCAGTTACCTGATTTAGAATAAGTTTTTGATCATAGAGTCATGGAATAGACTGCTAGCGGTAAATGGGAAGGAGGAAGGTGGGGACTGTCTGAGAGACAGTGAAGAGATTAGTCAAAGAACATACATGACGGACCCATGGATTTGGACAATGGTGTGGGGATTGACTATGGAAGTGGACAGCAAGCTGAGTGGAGGGTGCCAAGGGGGGGAATTGGGACAACTGTAATAGCATTAAAAATGGAACACTGATAAAAATAAAATAAATAAATTTTTGTAGTCACTAGTAAGTTTAAGCTAGCACATTTACTTTAAAATTGATTCCTACCCATGAAAAATTGAACAGTTTGTCACTCTTAGAGATTTAAGATGAACATTAGTGAAAACATTGAGGGCAATTTTTGATGAAAGTGATTATTTTCACTCTTAGGAACAGAATGTCTACTAGTGACCCCATTAAGCTGTTGATTATAGCAATAAATATTTACAGAAGGAGCCAAATCTTTCTCTGTAAGCCCCAAGAGAGTCTCTTGGCTGGAGTCAATCATCTTCCAAGCCGAGATCTTCTTTGGACCAGTGAGTAATAAATGAAAAATCACTAGGCAGCATAATTCCACCCTCACAATGACCCCAACTATCCTGCTCAAAATCATGGCTGCCAACTTGCAAACATTTCTTCTTTACTGGCCAGGGAATCATGTGTTTTATAAACAAAATAATCTAAATGTGAAATGAGGGCAAGGGCACTCAAAGAACTTGTCTTTGTCTTCTCCTTCACAACAGCTTTCAGAAGACTCCATGAAACATGTTGAAACCCAACATTTATCCAAGAAATGCTGTAGCACTCTGCCTCCCAAACCTACTTCTTGAGCTTCTCCTTCTTGCTCATTACTTCTGTCAAAGAGCCCTGCATTTCATTTCAACCTGGCTATCCTAGAAAAAGTATATGAAGGGTAAAGGGTCTTTAAATAATTTGCTCTGAGTATATATACTGAATATATTTCTACATATCTGCACCTCAGTCCTATGGGTTCTATTACAACACCATCCCAAACACAATTTCCTAAAACAGACCATCATATAGTTATTTTATCTCCTTTTTGCAACGTTCCTTTCTTGCTTTCTTGAAATCTATTCATCTATACCTCAATCCCCGACACAGTTAATACTATTCAATCCACAGGTGTGTGTAATAATTTTTTATGAGTAAATAATCTTGCTAGGTGTTGTAGAATTCAAAGCTGTTATCAGAGACAACCTTTGCCCTCAAAGGGCTTACCATCTAATTGAGAAAATACGTATAAATAATCACAACATATGTACCAAAATCAAAATATAGCTTGAGTACTTTATGAGAGAGAAGAGTTATTACCTTATACTACTACCTTAGCATGTATCATGCTTGTTATAAAATGCAAATCTATTTCATTGTAATTCATATGTTAGGGAACAATTTAAGCATGAAGCAAATTTCACATTTCCTTTTGCACAACTCTGCAGAAAACTGCACACAGTTGGAAGAGCATAAAAAACTCACACACTCACCTACCTTAAAATTTACCAGTCACCTTAGTGTGTTATGAATCACACCTATCCACATCTAGAATTAAAAATTGCTGTCCAATTCCACAATAATTCATAAGCTGAAATATTCCTGACACTCACTTCCACTAGCAAACTTCAGGTCTTTATCAAAATAAAGTACCAAATTATCATAGCGTTTCTGTGTTTATTGACCAATTAACACTCAAAAAAAAGATATTCTACCATTTTTACTTAGTTTCTATCAACTGAAGGTTTTGAATGTTGTGTTCCTAACTCCATTTGTCCCATAGCTCTGTCATTGTTTTTGTGAAACTTATATAATGTAGTGATTTTTAGAAATATGTAGAGTTAACAGAATTGACTGCATGTGTTCACATTATTTAAAAAGTATGTAAAACATAAATAAATGTAAATTATATTGCCTCCACACATATACATATCTTCTTCCCCCTACCCCTCCCCATTACTTTTCAACATGGTTTATACAACTAACCCTTTGGGGGGATAAAGAATGGTTCTAACCTCCTGAAGAGACAACAGTGCTAAATACCAACCGTGTCCTACCACCGGCCAATTTATGGTCTCCCCTTAACAATAACAGTGGCAAGGATTGTTCTCCTTCCTTGACCTTACTTTTTAGATATGCAGTAGAGAATTTAGCATTTGCAAAACTGCAGCATGGTTTGAGTTGTAATTCTACCTCAGTGCAAGTGGAAATGTGTTCCCTAGTCTAACCCAGACCTAGAAAGCAAAGTCATCACAGAATTATATTTTCTATAACACTTTTATCTCCAGCTCCTATCACAGTGCCTGGCATACCTTACATACTTAATAAACATTAGCTGAAAGTCGATTTAGTAGAATAGCAACTTCTTACTGTTCTGTTGCTGTCAGCCCATTTATCTCCTTCAAGGGAAATGCCTAAGACCTGCCATACTTTCCTAAAAGATACAAAAGAAATTATATATCCAAACTAATGTTGTCTTTAAAAAAATGAAGAACTAAGATATGATATGATTTCCTAAAGTTAACATTGATATCAACCTTAAAATGATCTTATTTGAGCCCTAATTTATCCTTCAGAACACTATGGTTTGTCTCTTATTTAGGAATTATGGACTAATAAAAAGAAAATAAAATACATTGCCCATCCTTGCTTTTAAAAAGTGTAAACAAAGAGAGCCCCAAATAGCCAACCTTGTTTCTGAAGTTGTCAGAATGTGGCACTTGTAACTATAGGAACAAAGCCAGTAATTATTCATCTTTAAGTCATTTGACTAAACAGCCAAAGAAGTGGAAAACTGAAAACTAATGCTTGAAGTGAAGTAAGGAGACAGTTTAAAAGCTAGTAACACTAACCTGCCTCAGGGATGAATGCATGCAATTCAAAGACACTTAGCGGTAGTACAGAGATAACTCACACAAGCATCCACTGATAAAGAAGATGTCCTCACCAGTGGCTCAGAAGCCCAAGAAAACAAATTTAGATCTATCTGAATTAAGATTTGTTTGTTTGTTTGTTTTTAAATACAGTACCTTGTTTTCCAAATGTTTCTATCAATTTCTGAAGCCCAAGGTGAAGACTGTGGATTTCCTGAAGGGGCAAACATATACAGAGCTGGTTTGGACACATACATGAAACTACTAAAATATGACACTTACTCTGAGCAAAGACACATTTTCATGTTCCAAGTAACCCAGAGAGAGGCAGACAAACTAAGGACTTCTGAAATCGCTTCTACCAAAAAAAAAAAAAAAAAAAAAAAAAAAAAAAAAAAAAAAAAAAAAAAAAAAAAATCATGGCTAAAATGAAAGATTAGCAGTTTTATTATTCAAGAGAAGACCAAAACTCCCTAAAAATCTGGACACAGAAACTTGATTAGATTTTTTTAAATTTTAAACTCTGATACTAAATATTAACCTTTTATTGTATGCCCAAATGCACTACAATTTATAGAGTATTAGATATGATTTCTTTAATACAATCTCACATATGTTATTGCCAAAGGATAAAAAGAGTACTCTTTGTTGTGATGTAAATGTGTCATAACAATATACTTAAATATAGAAAACTAATTTATTATTTTAACTTAATTTGATTTTATATCTGAGTAAAAAATGCACAGATACTTTATTTTTGCTTTCATTCATTCATTCATTCATTTATGTTTTCAAAAACTTTATTGTATTTCTTCCATTACCAATTAGTTCCTTTATACCTGCTACCCCACTGCAATCTCCACTCTTGTTGTCCATGTCCACAGAAAGGGGAACCCTTCTGCATTGTTGGAGGGAATGCAGATGGTGCAGCCACTGTGGAAAGCAGTATGGAGATACCTCAAAAAATCAAAAATGGATCTGCCTTTTGACCCAGCTATCCTACTTCTGGGAATATATCTGAAGGAACCCGAAACATGAATTCCAAAGAACATAAGCACCCCTATGTTCATTGCAGTATTATTTACAATCTCCAAGATATGGAAGCAGCCCAAGTGTCCATCATTAGATGAGTGGATAGAACAATTATGGAATACTTACACAATGGACTACTACTTGGCCACAAAAAAAGAAGAAAAGTCTACACTTTACAAAAGCATGGATGGAACTGGAGGATATTATGCTTAGTGAAATAAGCCAGTCAAAGAAAGACAAACACCACATGATTTCACTCATATGTAGAATCTAATGAATAAACTGATCTAAAAAGCAAAATGAGACAAACCCATAGATAGAGAAGAAACTGACCCTTCTGGTGGGGGAGAGGGCGGGGTTAGGGTGTGGCAGGATTGAGCAAAAGATAGAAAGATAATATAAAAGTAAAGAATTCGAATTGCATGTAAAGGTTCTATTTTAATACTAATAAGGATAAGTAGAAAGCACTCCATTTTTTATTCTGAATGATTCACAAGGACAGTATACCTGACCAGCCCCGACAGGAGTTGCTGAGAGAAGTTTTCAGATCTGACTTCCATTTGGAATACTTGTCAATTTATGTCCTCTCTCCCTCCAGGTCTGTCTCGTGACTAGATGCACAACTATGCAGACTGGCTGACTGGAATTAGGGGTTGAGCAGTGGTGTGGGTGGGAAGATAAAACAGAGTGAGATTAACGCAAACTGTGAGAATCACAGCCTCTTTCCCCTTGCGATGTGATCTCTGGTGAACAGCCACGGAGAAGCTGGGTTTGGGACTAAGAATAGAATAGTTAGAGGTTTGACTTTGGAAGTTAGTCTTTTACCCGAAAGTACAGCCCCCTTAACTTATGAGTGTCTAACTTAAAAACCAACATTTCCTATAGAAGACTCAGAACTTCTGCCAAGGCCATATCGGAAAAGCACTGAAGTTTACCATGTAGAAAACTGGTGGTTTCAAAGCAGAGGATGATAAAATGCAAATAAAGTGACACTTCATTTAATATCATGGCAGAGTCCCTAGTGAGTAATTTAATGCTTGTCATGATCTGACCCTGTCCCAGTTTTTCTCCACCTTCAATCACTCTCTAATATAAATTTTGTGTTAGTGGTTCTTAAATTGCATCATATATATCACCTGAGACTCAATGCTTATTAAAAAGACCAAGATCCCTGGACCCTACCCTATCCTGGCTCAGTGGGTGTAGGATGAGACCTAGACACTTACATATTTAACAGTACCTCCAGGTGACTGTGATGCATGTGGCTTCTGAGCCACACTAAAAAAAGTTCCTGATGCTTAAGGTATATTCCCAAAGTTGTCATGCTCTCTTTTTTTGCCTCCTGACTTCCTTCTCTACCATTTCTGTCATTCAACTAATACTCACTGGGCACGAGTCTAGGTTAACTCCTACATATCTTTGAAACCTAACTTAAGCATGAAGTTCCCCAGTAAGGACTTAATTAATGATCCTTACAGGGTAAACAGCAACTAAGTTAGATGTCCTTTGCCCACCAAGCTAGCATTAAATAGCTATATAAAAATGGCTGGTACACTTAATTTCTTCCACTAAAGTACAGGCCTATTACAAAACAGATGTTTCCAACAAATACTTGATAAATAAATGAGATGGAGTAAAATAATGAACTGGGTTCAAAAGCAGACTTTCAGATATGAATAGCTTGTCTAAGTGATGCTATTAACTTCATCTCCCCAAACCCTCCTGCTCCCAAGAAATCCCCTTCCACAGGATATTGAAATTTTTACTGTATCATATTGACTGATAATCCATTAAATTAGAAGTAATTTGAGTTAACAAACATTTTCCTTTTAAGATGAAAATCTCTCCACAAGGTAAAATATTTAACAGGCTTTTTACTGCAATATAGAATGTTCTAATCAGATTGCTTTCCCCCCGGCTCACTTTCTTAACTCCCCTGCAACATTTCTAATTTAGGGGAGCAGGTTATTAAGTCTTGAGATATTTTAAAGTAAAATTTTAAGTAAACATCCTGACTACATTATTTTTATTGAGATTTATTATTCCAAAGTAGTCACATATATGAATCAAAACATCTTGTGATGAGGCCTAGAATTTCAAAGTTGCAAAGAAACTCATCTCAACCCATTCTTGTTTATAGAAAAGTCAAGTGCAGAAAGATGAAGGATGTTAACAAAGGTCATGCAGTCCTCCCTCTTTCATTAAGTATTTTGGACTCTATCTCAAAACAGCAAATAAAATTGATGACTTGTAAATGCATACTTTATTTTTGGAAGAAAATAATTCTATCCTCTATTTCCCATATAGAAATACTGGACATATACATATTGAATGATTTTTAAAATAAAGCAAAATGGCTTAATAGCACATTAGAAAGAATGAGAAGGAAATGGAAAGTTTTTCAGGGTATGTGTATGGCTGTAGTGCACAGGATTAACCACCAGTCAGGTGAAGAAATTCTGGAAATTAACATCTGACACTACAGATTTCATAGAGTACGTGGCACAGATTAATACTTTGCTCACAGTTCACTTAAGGTACTACAGTGGATCCCAGAGTTTAGTAAGAAGGCTAGAATAACGCATTGTGTCTGTGGGATATAACACACTTTACCTACTAACTCATCAAATAAATGAGTGCCTTTCTAAGTTGAGGCACTGTTTTCTCACTCATTGGGTTCTAGCAGTAGCTCTGTTACTTGCATGACTTGGTCCAATTACTTTACCTCTTTAAACCTCAGTTTTATTTACTATCAAATGGGGATAATAATAGTACTCAGAATGCAGAAGTGCTATGAGGATTAAGTCAGATAATGGATTTAAAAGCATTTAGCATAGCACGCAGCCATTAGTAAATCTCAAGAAATTATCATTATCTTCATCATCATCATCATCATCACTACTGTCAGTCTCACAGTTAAAAACAATATGAATTCAAAAAAGGAATAAAATTAAATCTAACTTCACCTACATATGATTCAGGGCCATATCCAACCCACAGCCCATGGGTCATGATGCTGAAACCCTCATCAATGGGAATAGCCCCTTATTAGGGAGACCCCACAGAGACCCCTAGTGTCTTCCACCGGAAGAGGACACAGAAAGGGCACTGGCTCAGAATCAGGAAGAAGGCCTTGCCAGAGAATGCAATCCCGCTGGGGCCTTGATCTTGGACTTTCCATGCCAAAGCATTGCAGCAAGGAGACTAGGTGAGTACTGAAAAGGGCAGGAGGTTAGTTTAGCAACTTGGGCATCATAAGTATAACAAATACTTATCACTGTCTATGCATAACATGCCTGGTTACACAGTTGCTACATCACATCTTTCATTTCATTTCTTCCTCTCACATTCACATAGCAACAACATGGAAAAGACTTGTGTGTGGTAGGATGCTAGCCAAAGGCACAGAAAATCTGGATTGAAATCCTAATCTTGCCTATTATTACTTGTGTAGCCTTAGGTAAATCATTACAGAACTTTGACCTTCAGTTTCCTCATCATTAATGGGCCCAATAAGCCACCCTCACAGAGCTGTGTGAAGTGAGCTAATAAATAAATATGGAGCATATAACACAGGGTCCAACACATGCTCTCAATATGCATCCACTTGTTAATATGTTAGTCTGATTCTCCTTTTAATTCCAATTCTACACTCACATTTTAATTTAATTTCATCTGTGTTAGTGACTATGCAGAAAAGCTACCTGGCTCAGGCTAATATCCTCAAATGGGACCTTGTATATCATAGGCATTCGATACATGTTTGATGTATGAATAAACAAACAAACTGGCCCAAGAGTTTTTTATGAAACCTCTGCTTTTACTGTTTATAGATACAGGTTTAAGAGCCTTAATATTAAAACTAAATAGAATGAACTCCATGGGCAACATGAAACAAGTTGCATTCTTCACCACCCCACTCACTGGTAGGAAGTCGCTAGTACCTTAAGAAAAATGGCTAAAGTTATGCCTACAAATCTCATTGTTTCTTTAATTTAGTTCCCTACATTATTCTTACCGATATACCTATTTTTGTCCTTGATAAGAATATAGATTTTTCTTTGATCTATAAAAGTCAGAAAACTTGAAATCTTCAAATTCTTGACTGTAAAAAGACAGAAGAAAACAACTAGTCTCACCATATACGCACAAAATCATTGAACTGTGTGGTGATGGGTATAAACTAAACCTGTAATCATTTCACAATATACATATATCAAATCATAAAGTTGTACTCCTAAAACTAATACAATGTTATATGTCAATTATATCTCAAGTTTTAAAAAAAGGCATCCCAAGCAACTCTAATGTGTACCCAAGAACAGAAATTAAAAATGTTTCTTACTAAAACATTGTCTAGAATTCAGGGCCATGAGTAAATACTACTCATATCATTATGGTATCAATAACAGTTTGGCAGTGTCTCACATAATGGCCACGGTAGTAATGCAAAATATCCTGTCCTCTGACTCACTGTTTCTAAAACATGCATTATAAGGGCATTTTCAATGTACCTTTAAATGCTAGGAGTGTGCAGTGGTCTTTGCTTTTTTACACAGGGCAATGGCATATTATAATCCTTCCATATTTTAATAGGCATTTTCTTTAAGAACATCTAAAAGTTGGTCAGAATTGCAACTATTAGAAACCTATTTATCCTAATAGCAACCAGCAGGAAAAAAAAATTGTATTTACAGAATCCTATTTTGCATCAAACATTGGGTCAGGGCCCATGAAGATGTAAAAAGGAATACAGGACTAAATCCCTACTCTGAAATCACTTATCTGGGACAAAAAAGAACTGTGACAAACTAACATTCTAAGTAAAATACCTAGAAAATAAGAGCGATGTGGATGGTATTCATGAAAAATATAAAACGGGGAAGAAAGTGTGATTAAGAAGAGTAATAGTAATGACAACTTACCCTTACTGAGCACATACTGCAGCCTGGCACTGTTCTTTGTACCTCGGGAACATTGGCTGATTTGAGGTCCTTACCCTAGGAGCAGTTACTTTCACTATGTTACCATTAGAACACTGAGATGATAGAGACCAAGGACTTGCTCACAGTCACAGAGAAAGTGGACAGTTCAGCCTGGACTCAAACCAGTGACCTGGCTACATAGTAAGAAATTTATTTTTTTGAAAAGGGACACAGGAACTGAGTCTTGAGCAAAAAGCTAAGCTTTCCCATTTGTTTTTTCTTACATGAAGAGCAAGGTATCAAGAAGGAGACTGTCCCCTCACTCTGCCACACACTGCTGTATGACCTTGACCAGGGAGCCCCCCCTCAAGTTTCAGTTCCGACATCTATAAAATGTTGATCCATGATCACTAAGATGCTTTTCAGTTCCACAGCAACCTGAGTACAGTTTAAATGAACAGAAGAAATACGGAAGCAAGTAGTACAAAGGCAGACATAAAGGACAGAGGTGTGCCTCTGGAATGAGAACGAGGAGAGTGATGGCAGTCAGAATCAGCTCCCTGCGTTCCATGAAATACAGTTTACTGCACGGCCACAGGAATCTTCTCAATGGCTTTTGTGTTGTGAAAGACATATGCCATCTAGAAGTTCAGTTTACTCTGAGTATCTTTTTTTGGAATCCTCACCCCAAAGTATGTCTTCTTAAATTGATTTTAGAGAGAAAGAATGGTGGGGTGGAGAGACATACATTGATGCAAGAGATAAACATCAGTTGGTTGCCTCCTCATACGTGGCCCGACCAGGGATCAAATCCCCAACCTAGGTTTGCCTGTGCCCTGACAGGGGATGGAACCTGGGATGATTCTCCAGCCAACTGAGCCACATGACCAAGGCTGCTCTGGGTATCTGAAAGGTGTGACTCTGGAAAAGAAAAAAGATGGATTTCTGATCCATCTAGGAAGAGAGTTTTCCCTGAATCTCTACAAACCAGGTTCACAGCATACTCCTCAGAGAAAGGCTTGAGGTGCCAAATTCCCCTTTTCTGAAGGGTCTCTTCCTTCATGAGAACACTTTCCAGGTTTTGAGAACCAACCTCACCTTTGTTTTTTCTGGATTACGACAAGACCTTCAAGCGGCCATGACCCTTTAACAAACAGGTACAGAGAGTAACACTTCCCAGTGATATCTTAACACAGCCCAACCTTATCACACAAAAGGTGGCTAAGGGTAATAAAGCTAAACAGCAAGTGCTTCTGCTTCATTAATAAATGATCCAGAATCCTACTCCATTTTCTCCTTGCTCTTTCCATCTCAGGTCTATTCTGAATCTTTAATTGGCCTGATACTGGCCTGGGTCTTGCCTTTGGAATGCGGTGACCGTACTTCACTGCCTTGGGTTTTTTCTGGGATTTTATGAACACTTATCCTTTCTGTTTCTGCATACATGGGGTTAGGATACCAATCACAGCTCACCTTCTAGGATGTCAACCCTGACCAGTCAAGGGACATTGAGTCACCCATCAGTTCCAGGTATTAAATAATCTGTCATCCAAAAATGTGACTGTGTTTCAAGTTATCTTCTGAAGAATCATTTTGTCATAATTTTATTCCTAAATTTGTTTCCGTTGTGTCTGGAGAAAATAAAAAAGAAACATCCCAAAAAATATATATAAAATAGATAATGGGCCTGATCATATAAGATAGATATAGATATTGAAAGAATTATTTTGCCTGCTTTTATTAATGTAAAATAAATGATGAAATGAAACATTCTATAATTGTGTAGAGTTGTTTGTCAAGATGTACAAGTACATGAAAAGTTTTATAATCTTCCAAAGTTTCTCATGTGTGTTTTCCTTTTTAGAATCCATGTCATCAAAAAAAAGTAGCCCATGGCTAGAGGAGGTCAGTTATAACTAAAAGATCTTTCACAAAGACAAGACCAAGGGCAGCCAGTAGTGAATAAACACAGCTGGCTCTGTTAGCCCTGCATTTCCTCTTTAGTATTTATCATGAAGTGGAAGAAAATGGCATTAAGTATTTAGAGCCTCAGACTAAATCAACAAGGAAAATTGTATACGCCTAATTTTCCATTCACGTTGTACGAAACTTGGGAGCAACAGATGATAGAAACATGAAGAGCACTGCATTGATAAAAATCATGAAACAAATAAAAGCTTACTTACATAATTTCCTTTCTACCAGCAGAATAACTTTTGTTTCATAGGTCAAATGCTTTCAAGAAACCAAAGCAAGATCTAACAAACTTTATGAAGTTTTCACCATCCTAGTGGTCCTTAAACACATTAAAAAATTATATTTTCAAAGAAGGGAGAAAATTCCCATTGTTCAATCTAAATGTTATATACAACTATGATATTTAGACACTGTAAACTTATTTTCTAAAAAAAATACAAGTCTGTAGAACTGGAATTAAAAAACCTCACAAGATAAATCATTTATTTGGACAATGCTTTGGCTCCAAAGCTGGGCCAAATTTTAAACCCTTCTTTGACATATGAAAATGAATTATTCTAATTTCTAGCTGAATTATTTAAATTTGCCCAAGCTATGCACTCAGCAGCCAAACACACTGAAACATACTCAGGTTTGGGGTGGTATGACAAGCCTCAGACTACACTAAAGTTCTTGAGTAAATGCACTGTGAAATTTCAAAGTCTGAGGAAAACTAATATAAGAAAGAAACATCAACCTTTAAATAGTTCTAGCCTATTTTTATGAATTCTTAAAATTTTAACACTGTCATTTGGTACTAAAATTATATTTTCTTCCAGTAACCCGATCCTCAAAGAAATGATAGCCAAGATTTTAAAATTAAATGGGACTTACTCCATTGCTCTCAGTCAGATGTGAATTCTATTAGGGAAGTTCCTTTTGCACATTTCCAGGGAAGGGAGCAAGGGGTGTATAGGCTTCCTCTGCTCGAACTTTTGCAATTACAGTAACTCCAAATATGTTGACTTTTCATATGAGCTTATGTTTTATATTAAATGCATCAAGACTAATAACAATATTTTTCATGGCAATGCTGATTAAATAACTAGGAAAATATCAATTTGGACTTTTAGCATAAATGTGACTGTGTGAATCAAAATCTTCCCTTGATCCTCCCAGAAAGCATCTAAAAGCAATAAAGACAATAAAAAAATAAGTCCCTGAAAGATCCACTTTTTGCAAAAGTTGAACACAGGTGTCATCTGCAGACATGAAAGTGTGTGTAAAGACTGAGATCAGGAAAGGGTGGCAGGGAGGACATGAACAGAAGCCCGGAGACCACAGTGGCAGGGGCCCTAGCATCAAAAGTTCTCAGAAGGGGATAGTGCTTTCAGAGGTGAGGAACACACCCTGAGAAGCAAAAGGAAAGCTGATTCATGGCAATATAATAGTTATTCAGAGAAATGGAAGAGGTGAGGATACATACACATACAAAATCAGACAGGAGGCACATTTGTAGAAAATGCTCTCTGTGGCAGCAGAGTATAAGAGTAGCTCTACGTTATAAAATTAAGAATATTGGAAAAATATCCTGGTCTCTTACCCCACTCCACTCTCACAAACACCCCCTGCCAACTCCCACCCCACCCTGACACACTTCTTGCCCGCAGAGAAATGCTTGGAAAGGAAGTGGTAAAACAAAAAGAGATGATGAAATGTGATACGCAAAATTAAAAAGAAAGAATTATAAGAATAAAGCAAAGTCAGCAAAGAAATGAAGAAAACACTAGAAGAAGCCAAAGAGAAAAAAAATTACAGAAAATACATTAAGGGAAATAGAGGGTTAAAATGAAGGGTTAAAAAACTAAGGAAAATGAAACAAAAAACTGATTGGCAAGGATAAGACAGAAAATAATAGAAATAAAACACAAGCAAAGATCTTAGATATGTATAATTTCTCTGTTCCCTGCAAGAAAAACAGAAATAAGTAAAAATACAATTCAATAGAAAAAAAGGTATAGAAATAAAAAAAGTTTTATGGGTGATGGAAGAAGATTTGACTTTGGGTGGTGGGCACATGATGGAATATATAGATGACATATTATAGAATTGTACACTTGAAACCTATATAATCTTATTTACCAATGTCACCCCAACAAATTTAATAAGAAACAAACTACCTTAAAAATAGAAAAGTTTTGTATTATACACAAAAATAGTTATCACTATGATAAATGCTTATAATGTTATTTAAAACTAATGACATTAAAAGAATTTTTCAGGCAATCAAGCAGAATTATGTATGTAATTTAGCAACCTTAACTATAAAAAACAGTAAATGAAAACAGATCACGTTCCAAATAGTATGTAGGAAAAGTTATGTAGAGCTACCACCGAAAGCAAAAAGCATTAGGCCAAAATGTTTTCACTGATTTCTAATAAATCTTTAAAGAATAAACAATGAAGGCTACTCATCATTTCAGAGCAGCGAGAGAAGGGAGTCTCCAAAACCTTTTTGTGAAGTGTGTGTGACTCAGTCTCTGAAGCAGAGGGAATGCTCGCCCCCCCCCCCAACACAGAACTAGGGGACAATCTCACTTAAGACAATCTATACAGAAAATCTTTAAAATATATATCAGGAAACAGAATTCAGCAGCATTAAAATAAAAATGTCAAGAATTATTCAATTTTACAAAATCTAATAATATAAGTCATCATAGGAGGCAAATACTGTAATTGGTGTATAAGCTCCTGAAGGCATCTGATAAAAGTCAAAAGTCTTCCTTAATAAAACAAACATACACAAAACACTCTATAAATAGAAATAGATGGGTATTTCCCTAATAACATATTGTTTCTTTATGCTTAATGAAAAAATTCTCAGTAAAATCAAGTATGACACCTGGGGAACAAGATATGTATACAAAAGAATAAGATTTCAATCATCAATATTAGAAAAGAGGAGGCTAAAACTACTTCTATTTGTGAAGGGTTTGATTGGTACCCAGAAAAACCAAGAGAATCTAACTGAAAAATTACTGTAAACAATGACCAAATTCACTAACATAACATACAAAAATAATATCAAAATCAATAACTTCCATATATACTTTAAAATCTTGGAACATTAGAATATATAATAAGAATGAAAACATTTGCAGAAAGCAAAAGAAAGGATGCAAAAGAACAATAAACTTAAGAACAATATTCAAGATATTTTAAAGAAAACACTCCAACACAGCTGAATGACACCAAAGGCAGCTGACCTTAGTCTATGAACTTGTGGCTTCTCCTCACAGTAATTTGTAAATGTAAGGTGATTCCAGTGAAAAAGTCTAACAGGATTAAAAAAAAAACATGTTTTGGAACTAGACAGGCTAGTTCTAACATTTATATGAACAAAAACCAAAGGTACTATCCAGGAAAAATCTAAAATAGAAAAGAAATGAGCAGGGACTTGTCCCACCAGATATTAAAATTTATTAAATCTTTAATAATAAACTCAATGTGGCACTGACACAAAGAAAAATGGAGGAGGAAAAAAAGATCCAGAAGTAGAGCCAAACAAGTACAATGGAATGCAGTACATTATGCTAAAGGTAGAATCTCAGAACAAGAGAGAAAATGGTGCTGGCACAGCTAGGAAATTTAGAAAGAAAATAAAGGTGGATCCACCTCTCCCACCTTACATAAGGATAATGCAAACAGACTCAAAGACATAAATACAAGAAGGAAGAAGGTGAGGAGCCACTATTATAAGGGTCCGGGGTCAGAGGGAGCATGAAAAATTAATTTGTAATCTCAGTAATAATATCCAAAATGTTCAAAACATATATGTGAAAAGATTGATAAATTCAACTACAAAAATATCTAAGGTATGTCTTAGTCTTCATGGCAAAAACACTTTAAACCAAGTGAAAAGACAAATGCAAACGGCTTCTATGAATAAAGTTCTCAATCTCACTTGTGCTAAGAGAAATACAAATTACACCTACTTTGAGACACCATTTTTTACCCACTGCACAAAAATCCGCCCTGCCTGGTATGGCTCAGTGGATTGACTGCTGGCCTGGGAACAAAAAGGTCACTGGTTTAATTCCTGGTCAGAGCACATGACTATGTCGCGGACCAGATCTCTGGTTGAGGGCGTGTAAGAGGCCAACGATGGATGATTCTCTCATACATCTATGTTTCTCGCCCTCTCTTTCTCCCTCCCGTTCTCTCTCTCTAAAAATAAATAAATAAAAACTATTAAAAATGTGATAACATCCTTTGGGCAGGGCTGGAGGGACAAGGGATACCCACTCACTGCTGCTGGCAGTGAAACTGGTGAAATCCCTAAAGCAGACAATTTGCAATATTTAGCAAAATTATAAATTCATATAGTCCTTGATCAGCAATTTCCCTTCTAGGAATTTATTCAGCAGACTCAAAATGGGTAAATAATGTATATAAGTGGTTATTACAGTACTGCTTGTCAGAATTAAAAAACTGTAACTAACCTGCACATCTACCAGTGGAATTGTATGCAAGCACAATAATGAGATACACTGTTGAGAGAACAAAGTAGTTCATGCATCTTATGTGCTTCCACTTGTGTGAAAGAGTCAGTGAGAAAGTATAGGTTTATATTTACTTGTATATATGGCAAAAAAATCTCTAGAAGGTTAGAAAATTATTAGAGAAGTAGGTAGAGAATTAGTTGCATGGATTGGAAATGAGTGGATGAATAACCATGGTGAGAGGAAGAATTTTACCATTTTGTAATATTTAATATTGGTACTCTGTGAATCCATTACCTATTTTTAAATTACTCTTAATTAAGATATTAAAATGCACCTACCCCTTGATTAAATCATTCTATATTCAGGAATTTATCCTAAGGAAATGATGTAAAATGTGCACAATGACATAAATATAAGAAGTACTTACTGCAGATTAGTTTGAAATAGTGAGTGTAAAAGAAAAGAGTGGGGGACTTCCAGCCAAAATGGAGGCATAGGCAGACACACTGTGCCTCCTCGCACAACCAAAATTAAGGACAACAAAGATTTAGAAACAAGAAAACAACCAGAACTCAGAAAATTGAACTGTTTGGAAGTCCAACAACGATTCATCCAGACCGGTATGAGGGGCAGAGTCGCGGCAGGAAAAAGTGGAGGTGCGGCCCGGGCACGCAGGCAGCAGCGGCTGGCAGCCCCCAGGTGCACAGGCGGCAACTAGCAGACCCCAGGCACGGGGTGGCAACTGTGCACAACCAGTGAGGACGCACAAGGCAGCTGGCTGACCGGTGGTCCCACATTCACACACAGATAATCCAGGCAAAGGGGAAGTGGTGGAATGGACTGGAATCCGAGAGTGAGCACAGCAAGCTCCATTGTCTCCTCTCAGACCCCACCCCTACATATAGCAGTCACTACCCAGTGACTGGGCTGTCCCGCCCTGGGGAACACCTAAGGCTCCACCCCTCACTACGTAACAGCCACATAGACCAAAAAAAAAAAAAAAAAAAAAAAAAAAAAAAAAAAAAAAAAAAAAAAAAAAAAAAAAAAAAAAAAAAAAAAAAAAAAAAGAAATGAAAATGGCTCATAACTGGAGAACAAATCAAAGCCCCAGAGCCAATTTATCTAAGTGATGAAGAGATTGCCAACCTATCAGATGCGCAATTCAAAACCCTGGTGATCAGGATGCTCACAGAATTGGTGGATTTTGCTCACAAATTAGATGAAAAAATGAAGGCTACAATAAGTGAAATGAAGAAAGATGCATGGGGAACCAACAGAGATGGGAGGAAAACTGGGACTCAAATCAATGGAGTGGACCAGAAGGAAG